>WTSP01019468.1:0-31343 GCA_025331215.1 Actenoides lindsayi | reverse complement strand
TTCTCAGGGTCCGAATGCCAGGCAAGGTTTACTGCAGCAATAACATGTCCTTTTTCTCCCAGCCATTCCTCCACAAAAGGCCACAACAAGGTCTCCCTGGAGCCTTCTCCTTCACAGGCTGAACAACCTCAACCCTTTCAGCCTTTCTTCATAGGAGAGGTGTTCCAGCCATCTGATCATTTTTGTGGCCCTCCTCTGTACTTGCTCCAACAGGTACATGTCTTTCCTGTAGTGAGGACTCTAGAACTGAACATAGGATGCCAAGTGCAGTCTCACTAGAGCAGAGTAGTGGGGCAGAATCACCTCCCCTGACCTGCTGCCACACTTCTTTTGACTCAGCCCAGGATATGATTGGCCTTCTGGGCTGTAAGCACACATTGTTGGCTCATGTCCAGGTTTTCATCCACCAGTACTCTCTAAGTCCTTCTCCTCAGGGCTGCTCTCAATCCCTTCATCCCCCTGCCTGTACTGACATTGAGGGTTGCCCCAAACCAGGTGCAGGACCTTGCACTTGGCCTTGTTGAACCCCATGAGTTTAAGATAGACCCACTTCTCAAGCTTGCCCAGGTCCCTCTGGATGGCATCCCATCCCATATTGTCTACCACTTAACTCTTGCAGAATGTTATCATTTAAATATTCATGTCGATAGACAGATATAGAGCAAGTCCAGAAAAACTGAGGTTGTAGCCTTTAGCTGATAGTTTCAGCTACTACTCTACCTACTACAAGAAAGCTTATTTGAAAGAAGTAATGAGATCTAAAACATCATCAGTTACCTTGTTTGACAGAATCTCACTAAGAAAAAAGACAGAAGACTTACTGTTCTTAAATACAAATGAGGCAAAGTATGAGAGAGAGCATCTTTTATTAGAACAATCGTCTTAGGTGGAAATATATACATATTATAATTGGAAAATAATAGGCCAAAAGTGGACAGCTAGTCTGACAGAAGATATTACCCACTTCCAGTAAAGCTTATTACATTTTTTACCATCGCTATGACAGAGTAGTGCTGTTTTCTATTAAGAAAGAAAAAAGCCTGAAGAAGTGCAGGCAGTTTTAGTTATGAAAAATGTATCTTTTCATCATTGCATAGTTTTCAACTAAAGTGTGAAAAGCAGAGATGAGGCTTTTAGCACAATGCAGAAAAGACCCAAGGAATTTACTCTCTTCTTCATACACAGCACTTCTATCAAATTCTTGCCTCATGCAGGAATAACTAAAATAATCATAGAATTCTCTTTTCTTTAAAATAAAATAATGTTGAAGGGGAAAATTTCAGACAACTGGTTTTGCTTTAGTGAGGGGAAGATATGGGGTAAAAAGCTATTAAATATAATGGGAATGGAAAGAAATCTCAGAAGAGAAATTTAAAAGAGAGAAATGAAGATCATAAACCAAGAGAAGGAAGGATTGATAACATGAGTCAGACAAAGGAGAACAGTAATAACTTAAAATAAGAAGACATTCAAGTATTTATCCTCTCCATTCCCAAAGAGAAAAATACAAATTTTTTTTAAAATGATGGGTAAAGAAGAAAGGTGCACAAAAATCTCCAGTAGTAAAGCTATTCAAATAAAATGACTAAGTAAAACAAAAGAATGAAATAAATTTGAAGAGGAAACAAAACTTCCTTGGTTTGAGAACCTCTTTCATGACATCTTCCTTCTGTTTTCCCTCTTCTTTTCTTTGAACCTGCAAATATCTGCTTTAGACTATGTGCCAGCAAGTTAGCTAGCTCTCAGTTCCTCGGACTCAAAATCTGCCTATCCTGGATGGGTACAACAGAAGTAACCGCAGCACTTAACACAGCGACATCCTCCTACTGCCAGAGCCTCTCCACCTACTAAGCTGTAATCCCGCACAGTGAACAAAAAAGCGGTTTCAGAGGAGACTATAGGAGATTAAGACTTAAAGAGGACTACTACATTTTGTACTAAAATTCCAAGACTCCTAGCCAACAGTGCACATTGATATACATATATACACACATACAGAGAGTTGTATTTATATACACACCCTCCTCAGTGGATGAGGCAGATGCTGTGCCACATACATCCTTTGTTGTGTCAAGGAATATATTCCTTTTTTTTTTTCCTTCAGTTGTCTGATGAGGACATGACAAATTTCTATGTAATGGATTCCAAACTTCCTTTTCCACATAGAATTCTAGCTCAGGAGGAATCAGCATGGCAGGCTACCAAGAAATTTTTATTATTATGCACCCTGAGATGTCACAGAAAAGGACTGACCACACTCAATAGATTTTCAAGAGAGCAACTAGGCTGCAAAAAAGTCAGAAGTTGTTAATCATTTACACGCTTCTCAACTTTGCCAGTCAATGCAGCAAATACTTCTCTTGACATTGCTTAAAGAAAAATGAGGATAACCTTTAAAGACTAGGAGAACTCACACATTATACATTTCTCTGGCTACCAATATTCATTTCAGTGATGAAAAATTTGACTGAAAAGGCTAACATGTTTAAATTACATATCTCTTAAGTTTAATTAAAATTCCTTATCTGCACAAGAACATAAAAATCATTAACCAAAATACATGCAGCTGCTAAATTTTTCAGAAGTCCCTCTGAAGGGACCTTGACATTTTTCTACTTGCTAAAAATTACATTTTCCACAATTCACATATCTAACTATAAACTAAACTGCAAAGACTATGCTGTAGTGATATTTGTACTTCTCTGAAACAAAGTGTTTGAGTATTACTGGGTTGTTTGAGGTGATTTCTGAGATTAATGTTTCTAATATTAAAATTATGAAAATGGTGAACACAATGCTGAAAATTCCCGTGGCTCCATTTTTAATCACCTACCAGCTTGCAAGTATCAACATCTTAAATGTTTAAAAGCAAAATGCCTTAAAGCATGGACTCCACAGAGAGCAGCACTCTTGTTGAAGTTATGTTTAAGCTAGTCTCTAAGTTCCTTACAAACATTATTCCAGTCTCAATTTCACAAATGGAAGAATTAGGCAGTTGAACTTTTTTTAGGTTTATGCTTAAAATGTAATGTATTTTAAAAGACAATGTATTTTCCTTCCTTTTGCTCAGTGACCTTTGAGAATCAAGGAAACACCTTCCTTTCCAAGAGGAAACTAGAATTTCCATATTTCAATCTGTATTTGTTACCTGTGACAGACCCCAGACTATACAGATATTCTCTTCCTAAAGACTGTCATTTTCTTTTCTCAAAGTTGATTGATTCTGTATGCAATGCAATGATAAAGTTCCCAGTTGACACCAATAAGCATGAGTAAGCATGACTTGAGTCCTTTGTTTTGGAGGAGACCTGAGCTCTGGTATCTCATTAAGTATTTAATTGCTCAAAGCTCACAGTGTGTCCAGCAGTCCTAGTGTGCTAGACCACAAGTGGGATGAAACACACTGATATCATCACGGCATAGAAGTAAAGGGGGGTGGTATATGCAGACCCACACAGGCTTTACAAGCACTCTGCACATAAACTTGTCAGTTTATGCTTAAAAGTAGATGCTTAAGGACTTAAGGCTGGTGTTCAATTGCAGGTGACAGATGAACATGACCTGAACACTCACCTTTTGGTCTTGGGTAAATGCGATAGTTTAGAATCAGCTGTGCCCCTACCTCCTCCTCTGCATATTGGCTCAAGTGCTTGTGTGAAAGGTTTACATATTTTCTACATAGTGTGGGTATAAATGAAGGTGGGTGTAAAACAACAGTTAAATTATGAAGAATACCTCTTACCACCTGCAACAGACCTCCCTTGAACAAAAACTTTAACAGCTGAGGCTGACCTCAGTCCTGTCAAACCCAGAGTCAGCTTTTGAATCTTATGACAGAAGTAATTGGAAGGCTACAAAACCTACTTCATTTTAATTTTTGTTATTTGCTTTCTGAAATCACAGATTTAAAAGGCTTACATTCTTAAGCACTAGCCAAAACCATGAAGACTATATATATTGGTTTGGGGTTTTTTTTCCCGTGAAAGTTGAGATTCTCACTAGGACAGATGTTACAAGTGTACAATCTGTTGCTCATAGTTTACAGTATGTGTATGTTTTGATGAAGGGCTGTGGCTTGTCAGAAGAGCATTGGGCTGACTGCTGGTCTTACAAGGCAGCTACACACTTATTCAAGCGGGATGCTGGTTAAGAGGAGGGGACCTCTCAGAGAACGCTGAACAGGAAAATGCTGCTGTAGGACTGGGGATAACAGGGAAAGTTGTACAAAGCAAAGAGCCATGAGGATGAGAACAGGCAGCTTGAGAAAAGTAGGGAACCAGGTCTCAGAGATAACAGGTAGACTTTTCTAGAGACCTACAGAAAACCACAAAGATCCACCTAAACAAAGAAAAATAAGAGGCCTTGCTCTTCAAACCAAGGACAAAACCTGCTTTCAAACACTATTTGAATATATATCACCTAGAAAATCTGTTTTCTCTCTTACAAGTTTCTGCTTTATTTTAACATCTTTATGAAAAAAAAAAATCAAACACAAACAATAAAAAACTTTAAAATTAAAGATTCTTGGTGTATTCTTTAAGGAAAAGGTCCATACAAAACATATCTCAGACCTCTGAGATGACCTTACTGTCCCTAAGACATAAGACTTAAAATGATGAGAAAATCAGTACATCAATTGGAACTGCATGAGGTGCCTTCTTGAAAGTACTGTCAATAAAATACTCTTTGCATATGGAAGTCCACTTTTGCTCTAAAAAAATGTCACTGATCCTGACAGAAAGAAACCTTATTGAATAAAAGGGCAACCTCTGTTTGCATTAACTTTGGGCTTCCAACTGGAAAAGATCAACCAACAAACAGCATTTTGTTAGCATTTCTCTAAGATCATTTCTCCTAGGAAAGCCAACCCAGGAAGAAATTTGGCTCTACTCTAGGTAAAGAAGAGGTTAAAGAGAGAGACCAAAAAGCTGGGCTGACTTTGCCTGCGATCTAAACTAGGGTACAGTCTTGGAGGGGGTTTCTTCAGCCCAGAGCTGCAACGATGAGGGTATAGGATGTTAAGTACACTTGCTCATGACTTTCCCTTCCTTCTGCACTGATTCAATTATTGCTTTTTAATCATTTTCTTTGAAGACAGGAACGTCAATCAACTCTTCTGTGTAGAACCTAACTTAAAAAAAAAAGTACAACTAGAAAGATGTTTAAGTAAATGTCTGGGTTTTTTTTTTTACAAATGGTTCGACATATCAGAGAATTAGCTCCAAAAATGCAACGGTTAGCAACAGTGGCAGCTAGATGACAAGGCAGATGGTGAGACAGCAGAAACTTGCATTAAGGTTAAGTCACTGCAGATGAGTACAGAATAATGCAGGATGTCTAAAGATTTTACAGGAACAAAGTTCTTTCCTGGAAAGCAACACAGATGAAGAAAAAGTGCCCGAGATTTGCTTTTTGAATGTTAGAATGTGATCATTTTTACCCTGAAGCTACCCAAAAACATATTTTATGTCCATTCATCTGTTTTTTTGAGTATTTCCTAACCATTTACAAAGTCAGACAGCAGTGGACCACCAGTAGGACAATATCTAACCTCTTCTGATGATGCAGCAAATATTCCTGCAACATTTGTTACCTTCTTGAAGCATAATTTTTCTCTTTTATCCCACAATTTCAATTCATGCAGAATTTATATTTTAAGATGTCATTACTGCTAAACATGCTGTCCTTCTAGAGTTCTAGCCTGGAAAAGGTTATTTTACAGACCAGTGAGAAAGAGAAGCATATCGTTTGTATGTTAAAATATCAACTTTCAAATTCTGAAAATAATTATCTCATGTTGTCTTTCTATGACAACGTAATTAAGCTGATATGCAAAGGCTTGTGAAATTGGGAGTATGCTTAAAAAAAAAGTACAGATGAAGACTTACAGATATATACATATTGTTAGAAAAGGAACAGAAGCAGCTAAGAGAGACTTTATTCCTGAAATTTCATTTAACAAAGAATGTGCTACAAACAAGTCACTTAAATACAGCAGCACAAGTGTGTTTCAGTGCCACCTAGCTAACGCTCAAGGTAACTTGCATCACTATCCTTTTTTTTGATATAAATGTCCCTTGTTCAATAAAAAACAAATGCAGAAGTGGCACATTGTTTTAGATTCAGATCCATCAGTGTGTTGAAGCGTAAAAAGCTTGGGTTGCTCTTGAAATACTTGAGCTTGGAGGTATTTATGTAAGGAATGTTAAAAATGTAACCCCCAAACCCTTTATGCTGTGACTGAGTTCTTGATCTGGACAGATCCATATGACTGAGTACTTTAAATACCTTTCTTTCAAGTATAAACATATTAGGTGTCATTATGCAACTGTTCTGTTCGATTCTTTTGTGTCATACATTAATGGAAGGGTTGAAACAAAAAAATAAAGGAAGCGCAAAGAAAGACAACCATTTCATCTTGCTTTAATAAATGGAAAGAGTACAGATTTCTAAAGAAAAGAAATCTGTAAGAGCAAGTGAAGATCATATTTTGAAGAGTGGAACACTATGAAATTTCAGAGAATTTAAAGCATTTTGCCTCCTTCACAGAATGACTTTCCAGATAATAAAAGACATTTGCAGTCCTGACCATGTCATTGTGACTATGTTAACGCCACCTGAAAATGTGAAAGCTCTTTCTGAACTTTAATCAGAATTCTCCAGATTAAAATTATTTGATAGTCTAACACTTCTTCCTGCAGTCCAAATAGACAGGAGGAAAAATGGTTTATTTCGATTCAGTAATGTGATTTTATATCCTCTAAAAAACAAAATTGAACCATAATGGCCTAGCTTTAAATAGTCCTGACTTGAAAGTGTACCATTCAATCTCTTCAGAACTATCTGAATAGCCAGCATATACCTGCTTAAGTCATGCCATTAAAAATCACGGAAAAGAATAAAGATATAATCAAAGTCATGCTTGTTTTTCTCTACACAGTAACTGCATTTTGGACTGTAGATTGCAAGAGCATGCAAAATGAATACCCTTAGCGCAAACAAAGCCAAACAAAACAAAAAAAACCCCCAAACCCCACCAAAAAAACCGCCAAAAAAACCCCAAAAAACCAACAGAGAGATGCCAAAACTGGGCAAGACAAGTGGAAAAAAAAACCCCACAACACAAAAAACCAGACAGATGAGAAACTGCAAAAGCACAAAGTAGAAGGTTGTGGAACTTTGTACCAAGGCCAAGTGTAGCTACTAGATGATCCTGTTCCTTTTCTGCTAACATTTAACTAATTCTCCACATACCTAGTAAAACTTTTAACCAATAGTTTAATAGTCAGGTTTCTCAAAGGGCATTGCAAAACATTTCAGAAAGGGTGTTCTGAAGAATAAGAAATATTACTGAACAAAACATGGTGGTATGAAGACATGGTATGGCAACTTCCTCCTGAGACCCATCGTGTTTGCTCCAAATGAGCAGAAGCAGCAACTAAGTTTGTTCCAGAGAACCCCGCTTTCTCACTCTGCCCTCCCAGGTCAGTCCCAGCTCTTCCTTCCTGTCCTCCTCGACTCTCAGTGGAATAGACACCTCTTCTCTCCTCACCCTTCCCACCAGCTGTCTCACATAAGAACTCCCTCTCTAGCAGCCAGCTGAGACAGCTCTTTTGGTTGCAGATTTGTAAGGGAAGAGCAGGGCAGGACAGTAGTAAGAAAGAGAATGCAGAAGGAGCTTTGCAAGGCACCTGCTTGACAGTGAAACAACAATGTCTGAAGTGAGCCTGAAAAAAGTGAGCTAGCTAGTGGACTAAAGATGAGGCATTTAGAGTAGTGACATTTTCGATAGACTATCTTTGTTCAGACTGGTGAAAAATTTCAGACAGTGAATGCAGAGAAAGCACATTCATACAATGAACTGGCAGGGACTCGGCTAGATGCACTGTTAAAATAACTATTTAAGCACTCTCCCGTTCTGCTGCACATACAGAATCATAGAACAGTTTGGATAGGTGAGGACCTTTAAAGGTCATATAGTCCGATCCCTCCTGCAATAAGCAGGGACACCTTCAACTAGATAATCACAACACATATAGAGACCACTTAATTCTTGATAGACTGGGGTGTGAGGGTGTCAGTGGTTTTGTTTTCTTTTTATTTATGTACCATTGCAATGGTAAATTTATTTGGCTGAATAAATCAACTGTTCTTCAGACAATCACAATACTTTCCAACTGACAATTACCACCAGCTTACACAAACTGATCTCCTTTTCTGATTTAACTAATTTAATTGTTTCATTAACACTAACTGCTTACGGATAAGCCTGAAAGTTTCCAGCAGAGTCTAAAGAGGGCTAAAACTGCTTTGAGAAATCCAAGCTTAGCCTTTGGGAAGGATAAACAAGTGAAGAATGAAGACCTCTATTAGGAGATATTTTTGGTTGGCTAATCATCTTTACGTTATCCAAAGTAAAAAACTCCCCTCTAAGCCTTCTCTGTTAGTGTGTGTGAATAGAAAACAGACTGATAAATAAAGAGTAGAACTGAATATACCTAACTGCTATTTTCACAGCCATAATCACATGCCTTTTCAATAGTCTCACTCACAAAAAAAGCAGATATTGGAGAATGTGAACAGCTGAAAAATCAGAGCAATCCAAGTCATGCACCCAACATGTAACTCATCTCAAATTCCCCTCAAGTTCATCTACTACATCTAGAAGAAACTGGACAATGAAGAACATGAAGAGGAAACTGGGTACAGTTAATGTGTCTTTGATATGCAAACACTGAAAGTTACTCAATATCTAAAAGAGTTGTACTTTGTAAGGCAGCATCTCTCCTCTCCATAAGCAGTCAGCTGTTCTTACAAGCCAATATCTCTAGGATCACAATGGGTCCACCTTTATACCTAGGCAGAGATGTGCACATTGTGCTTGGTCATGGAGCAATGCTCATTGACAACTCATACAGAGCTTTACTCTACTTTACAGGAATGTGAGCCTGGAAAATGTACCATACACATCTCTGGGAATGCAAAGCCTATTTTAGGAATTAGATCAGGTTTTCTTACTTTCTCATGTCCATTTCAAATGCTACTTTCTACAGCTGTCTGGGCAACCATATATAGCTTAGATAAAAAATTGTTACCTTGAAAAAGTTTCACAAATAGCTTAAAACAATGGTATATATGTTTGTTTCTACATCATATAAAAGCACTTTGTGTGCACTAAGCAAGGGCCTTCATGAAAACCTGAAAAAGATTAACAAATAATTATCAGAAATGTTTTAAAAAGTCATCTCCTGATCCCACGCTATTTTTCCACAATGACTACAAATCACTGGTGTGCGTTAATTACACTGACAATGCTGACACTCCTATGGACGCATTCTTCTCTGGTATGCAGCCCTATGAGATTAGACAATTTGTCCAATGGATTAAAGTAATTGTATTAATTCCTAAATACATGTAGTGGGAATTCTGCCTGGTTTGGTCATCATAGTCCAGCTGAAACACTTCCATCAAGTTGTCAATCATCTCCTGATGGACTTTCAACACTCATGATCCTGATGAAAAAAGCTGAGTGGTGCTTTATCAGGTGTAGCACTTGTACAAAGAGCAGGAAGGAAGCAGCAGGGGAGGCACTGGATAAACCCAAGGAATCTAACCTACAGCTTTGGGTACCTCCCTCAGGTTTTGGCCTTGTCTCAGCTGTCCAACAGTCATGCTATTTTATAGAAACCTTTGTTAAATAAATGTGAAGTGTTTGGTGCAAGTTCCTAATGGACTGCACTGGTGTAATGGGCAAATATGACCCTGGTAAGGCCATGAATCTGCTGGCCAGCAAGGAAGCCTGTCCAGGTGGGAAATGACCACCATATTATGTTGTCCTTTCCTAGTCCTGTTTCCTAGGTGAGGCAAAACTTTCTATAAATATTGAAGAAAGGAAACAAAATTAAATATTTTAATTACTTTCAAATATTAAAACATTTAAATAATTGCAGAAGATTTTCAGGAATCTTTTTTCTGCAACTACAACCACTAATTTTTAAAGGAAGAAAAAAAAATTCTTTGAAAGCTCTGAAGTAGCTTTACAAAACCTATAAGGGATTGAGAACTTTCATCAAGTAGCCAAAGAGAGTATCACATATTAAATACTATAAAGGAAAGAAGGAAAAAACAGAAAAAGCAATTGCAAATTATCTTCTTGGTAACAGTTTTAAGCAGACTGGCAAATACAAAAGATTGTCTTACTGTCAAGCAAAAGATAAAGTATCAGTCCTTGACAGCAATCAATAAATACTAGAAAGCCTAAAGAACATTTTGAATAGTTACTGTAATAGTTACTTTGGTCACAAATTGGAGAATCTTTCAGCTAATTGATGAACATTTCTGTTTGTAGTGTATTAAAATGAACTTTTTTGTACATGTATACCATCTAGACTCTCCTGAAAACTGTGCAGAGTATTCTTTTGGAATTCCAACTGCAAATGCAAAGGAAAGCAAAATTACATTGAGTCACAGTGGACACAGGTCTATACAGAGAGGATTGGTGTGTTAGCAACCCTTTTCCAGCACTGCATTTAAATTAAAAAAAAAAAAAAAAAGACGCAAAACAAACACCAATCCACAAAACTAACACCAAAAAAACAGACCGAAAACACACCTGCCAAGCCCTATTCTACTGTTTGTTTCTCAATATTTGGAATAAGGAAAGAATTTAAATGAACTGATATGGAAATAAAATTTTGTTTCGAATTCAGATGCTCTTACGGAATATCTTTCTACTTCTGCCTGATAGCAATAGGAAGTAGGAATACATATCAGTATTATATAAACATTTAAAGCTTATGTATTTCTGGAAGAGTGAGAAAGAAAGGACCAAAAAAGTTCAGAACTCAGAATATGTTGTTGCTTCTTGGATTTCCAGTGTCAAACAAGGTGCTCCTGAGTTATTCTCTCTCAGGGCAACACAATGATTCTTCTCTGATTGCAGTTTTAATGAAGCTAGTAAGTGTTCCACACATTTGAGAATATATTTTCTGTCAAATTTGTTTCTCCTTGAGTAATAGACACTGAAGTAAATGAGCAAAAAACTGTACAGAAATACCAAGAATAGTAATGTAAGCTGTGCATCTTTTAAAATAAGTCTACACTAAACCACCATAAGTTTGTAACACCACACTGTCCAAAGACTGTTAAATTGCTAAAAATCTTCTGAGCTAAAACTTGCTAGTTTTATATCTATAATTTAAGAATATTAAACCTGCTTTTTGCCATTTTCAAAGAATCATGCTTCACGCTCTGTACTAAATTTTGATCTACACAATTTTTATAGCTGGGTTATAAATTCTAGAAATAAGTTTGGAAGTAGTATCTGCTTGTTGAAGCCACTTTAGGAGGATGCTGGGAGGAAAGTATCGACAAAGTTATTTTGTTGAAGGCATCAGGAAAAGTTAACACTGAGATGGCTAAAAATGCTGAGGTTCAAGTACTATCAGGAAGAGTTTTGAAATTAAATTCCCTCTGGAGTACAAAATAGAGCTTGAAGAATTAGAAAAGAAATACACACAGAAGAAAAAACAGTTGTGCTAGTCTCCTGTAACTGGCAGACATGGGGTTTAATATATTCCTCTAACACATTAAAAAATTATCTACTTGTAGTAATTGGCATCAGGTCTTTGTTTCTGATTTGGGTGAAGCAAGCTCCTAAACATGTTGTTCCCTTGCTCCTAGACACAAGGGACAATGCTGCTGAATTAGCCCATTCCCTCAGTTCCTGCAGCAACTTACGCCATGGTTGTGACAGATACCCTGGTACCCCCTACAGTGCTGGGCTGACAAGATTGTATTTCCCTGGTTCATGCCTGGTAAATGGTACTAGCAGTCATCTGTACAATTACAGATTAAAAACTAAGACTGTCAGCTTAAGACTTATCTTCCCACTGGCTTTTTCCTAAGTCATCTCAGTGGTGTAGATCTCAAGAAGCTTTACTCTTGCTTAATAACTGAGAAGCACCCTGGGGTCTGAAGACTCCATTATAAATATATTGGCTGATCAACTTTCATTAGTGATGTTACCTTCAGACTAACATGTTTGGGTTTAAATGGCATCATATATAAAGTAATTCATAGAACAGAAGGCAGAGGACATCATATTCCTCTAAAAACATACCATAACATAAATTCATTTGGAGGAATGATATTTTCCCTTTTAGTTTTGATGGACGGAGGAAATAAGGACCCCCTGGTGCTTTACACACATTTTTATGGTGATGTACTTGACAGGGGGGAGACATGACAGCACAACCTTCTGTGAGGATGGTATTTTCCAGAAATACAGAATACGATGTTAACATATGGTAAAAGCTCTTGAGCTTATCCCATGAATTCAAAAAATATGCTGTCACTCAGATATCTAGGCTTTCTAATCAGTTACTGCTTAACATTTATCTAAACAGTACTTGACAATAAAAAGTAAGATTGGACAAATACATTTTAAAATTTTTCTTCATAATTAAAATTTCTACTAGACCTAGAGAGCAACGTGCACATCACTCAATCTCACCAGGATTTCTCTCTTCAACATGGTTGATAAAGGTGCATGGACAATTAGCAGATCTTCCAGGCTCAGCAATTTTTTGCTACTTCATTTTCTTGGTGGAATATTAAAGATTATAAATATAGCTAAGACTGAAATTTTCACCTTTAGGTTATCATTGATCACATTAAAACCACAATAAACAGTTGTGTCCTCGGGACAGCACAGAGCTAACATAAAAGCAATTGGTTTTCTTTTACTAAAAGAAAGTCTTCTAAGGCAAACTTACTATCTTGGCATGTATAAATTAATTGTGTCTAGATTTAAAATCATAGAATGGTTTGGGTTGCAGCGACCTTAAAGATCATCTAGTTCCAACCTCCCTGCCGTGGGCAGAGACACCTCCCATTAGATGGTTTGGTGTGTATGACACTGCTCTTCTAAAGCAAAGGGATATGTGAGAGAAAAGTGTTGTTCAGGTCTTGGCCCAATCCATTCTCTGCTTATGGCAGAGCCTGGACTGACCTGTCTTGCTAATGAGCTTACACAACCAACTTCTATTTTCTCCTCTTTCTCTCTTTTTTTGTTTTGTTTGTTTGTTTTGGTTTGTTGGGTTTTTTTTAAACATTGTTATAGGACATGTTTTTTCCGACAAAGCATGAAGGTAAAGACAAGATCTCAAGCTACCAGACCATTCACTATGAATAACATATTCCACTTCCATAATTTATATACCTTTTTCCTCCTGATTATAAGCTTTCTCAACCCATCTCTGTTCATACCATATAACAGGCTTCCATCTTTAGCTTGAAGAAATATTTCCACAATTTGGTATAACACAGGCTCATTCTTTGCCAGAGGACCTGAAAAAATTCCCTTTAAGCATTATATTATTATTCAATTATTTAAAAACTAACAGTCAGCTCTCAAGTCATTATGCTGAACTTGCATGTTTTCTTTTCTGCTTTCCCTTATTTAATAAATAAATAAATAAAATCAAAGTATTTAGCCCCTGACATTGTTCTGCTCTTGTCTGATTACTAACTTCTTTTTACCCACAATTGCTTCATGTGGACAAAATTCTGGAAAATTTTTGGCTTTCAAATATTAAAACATTATATGGCATGGAATAACTGCATTCTCGCATTATAGCAGAATGCCACAGCCTACACAATATATTTCAGTGATGGTTTCTGTCATGCTACAGCACATAAACATTCAGGTTGAATTCACTGATCCTTATCTTTAGGAAGATATGGTAGGACACATTCACAATTAGCATCTGCAGATTATTCCTCTCCTAACATCTGGTTTCTATTTTGCAACACCACTACCCAAAACTTTTTTACACAGCTGGCCTTTTTTTAATCAAATCCACTGAATTAACCACCATTTTTTCAAACAAATTTTCATACCCACATTTCTAATCCATTTTTGGTAGCAGTTCCTAAATGGTTACATATATCCTCATAAATTACAGGACTAAGCCCTCTCTAATTCAATCCCAATGGCACTCTTCTGAAGTAGTAGTTAATAATGTAACTTAGCAATACTTTGAAATGTTAAGTGGAAGATAGGGAGGGCAAAGATGTATCCTAACTTTAGGTATGGTAATTATTTCTTATACCTGAGTGAACATCTGTGATCATTAGTTTTAGATTATCATTTCTTACAGCCAAATTCACTCTAATCTCTTGAAGCCACTTTGAAATTTCACATCATTAAGTTTAGGTCCCCCCTTCCAGTTCCAAATGTATGCTTAAGCACAACAGAGCACCTATTAAAGAAATACTTGGCAACATAAAAATCACAGCAGATGGGAAGGTGCAAAGAGGCACAGGGGTTGTGTTTAGTAGGCCAAAACAACAACAAAAAAAAGCATCCTTTTCAGATCCTCTGTTATAATAAAAAGAAAGCATCGATAAAACAGGTATTTCTTAGTCATCTGGAAATGTTTCAAATGACCTCAAAAAATTACCTCTGTTAGCTTGAGAGCTCTCATTTGTGTTACCTCTTTTCACTTCGGGTACACACGAGTCCTTTCATTTCAAAATCCTCCAGAAATTTCCTTATTGTATTTTAAGGAACTCATAAAATATTTACAAAGACACAGAACAGTACAGACCCAAATATAAGCCTCTGGCACCTCAGTTATTTGTGACAAATTCATTTATCTCTTTGATTTGTCACCTACCCAGATTTTCATCCATGTGGTAACAGGCTTAACAAAACTATATGAACTATTTCTAAAGCAAAATTGAGATAGGTAAGAAATGTACTAGAAGTGCAGGATTCAAAATTCAGACAACAAATTTTTGAAACTAATGGAAACTATTTGTGTAATTTTTAATTGAATTATTTACTTTAAAAACTCATAATTTCTAGCTAAATGAATCTCCATCTCTTCAGAAGTTTACTACTAGCACAGTGTATGATCTACCTACTAAATGAATGTGTATCAAAACATTAATATACACACATTCCTCTCTGTATACTACAACTTCTTCTGAGTGGGAAACTAAAACATTAAAGCCTGAGCTGTAATTTAAGCTATGAAGCCAAGATTCAAGGACATTATGAATTTGTATTTTTCTTATTACATTCCATTCTCTTAATCATCTTGGTTTATTTTACAAACCTTATTAAAAAAAACCCAGACACACACAAAACCCAAAACAAAAACAAACAAACAGATTAAATCATGCATGTTCTTCCTTGTTTCCCCGCTACTTAAATTGGATTGTTATTCATAGAAAATTATTTTAGGGACAAAGTCTGCATCCTGGGTTTGGGTGGCTTGGAGTTTTTTTTGGTTTGGGGTTTTTGTGGGTTTTTTTTAAGACCCTCCTCATTACCTCTAATGAAGTTCTTTCCTTACTCTGTTGAAAACAGTTTCTCTCACTTCACTCTCTTTGACAAACTTTAAATTACTCTGGTTTTCACTGCCTTTGGGCTTCTTCTGAAAGACTTATCTGTCCATGTATTTTTTTTTATTTCTCTTTTACAAGAGTAAGGTTGTTTGTTATTAAACACGTTAACTTCATGAGAAAATGCTACTTGGGCACAAAATCATTCTTTATGATCCTGGTATTTCTAATCACTTAGCCACAACTTCCTTTCATCTTTAAGTAGCCCCATGACAACTGTAGTAGGTCTGGATGAGCTGCTTTTCCCTGTACAGCCCTCATGCCACAGTGCTGGGAGCTGGAGGGTGTTGATAACACACCCGTGTTATGACTGTCAGCGCTCTCACAGCACCAGAGGCTGGGGGGGCAAGATAGGGGAGGGGATACAGCCGACCTGAGCTGACCAGTAGGATATTCCATACCATATGACGTCAGCTTAACTATAAAGGGAAAGGGCAGGAGGAGGAGGATGGGGGGGCATTTGGCTTGTCCTCCAATCAAATGATATGTGTTCTGGAACCCTGCTTCCTGGAGTCAGCTAGACATCGCCTGTGGATGGGAAGTAGAGAATAACATCTTAGCTACCATAACCCATGGCTCTTTTCGTCGTCTTCTCTCCCTGCATACCATGCTGACGGAGGTTGGGGGGAGTGATAGAAGGGCTTGGTGGGCACCTGGTGCCCAGCCAGGGTAAACCCACCACAACAACCTTGTATTCTTTGCTTCAATCTGGATGTCTCTGACAGGCAGTTCAAATAGGATAAAGCAGGTTAACTGTGATTCAGCAACAGAAATTTTGACCTTGCATCAAGCATTCAATGTGATCTTCAGCCAAACCATTTTTTTGTGCATGGTTTGAAAAACTTTACAGCTTTTCAGAGATGAGGATAAACCTTAAAAACCAATTCTAAACTCCCAGATTAAGGCATACATACAATAATCCCACACTTGGATATCAGAGAAATCTTCTAGTAAAAGAACAACAATCCTTGAAGTCCACTGCTGCTGTTAACTTCAGATGACAATTCCTTAGCGTCCAGTGGGGTCCCAAACAGTATGCTTAATGGGAAAAGTGATTAACCAGACTTCAGTGGCAGTGATAGCCGCATCAATATTTCCTATCCAAAGCAGCTATGGGACAGTCCCAGGACACTGCACCCAGAAAAAGTCAACAGTCTCATGTCTAAAACATGTGGCCTTCACTCTTAAGGACAGAACATAGAATAAGGATGTAACATTCAAGTGCCGAACTGCTGAAGTTCTGAAAATATTAATTGGACATTTACATTTAATTAAGCTTTCACAAGAAGTCTATATCTCTGCAAGCAGTCTAAGTCATTCACAATTGTCTGTACCAGCCAGCTAATGGCAGAATACATAAGATTATTAAAAAAAAAAATGTTTCCTGGAAAGAGTTAACAAAAACTTAAGCTATGTTATGATTCAAGATGCAAAGACACACTGTTCTAAAAAGCAGTTCTAGGATTCTTAGTGAAAAATTTCTGAGCCATTTTGCTATGACTCTTTACATTGACAGGCTTGGAAGAAGCCTGTCGGTGCCAAGCAGCATGGCTTTGGGACTCACAAAAAGATTAAGTCCACAGTGAGCTTTTAGACATGTGTGTTTGGGGTTTTTTAAATACCTTTTTATTTAAAAAAAAAAATCTGAGTATTGCAAATTGCTTGTGTATCACAGTAGTGTAACATTAATCAAAATACTATAACCAAACACAGAGGATGAAACAGCAAATCAGACCATCTGACAGACAGACTTAAAAAGCTTCCCCTGAGGGTTTGAAGCTGTCTGCTATACTACAAGTAAAACAAATAACTGTATTAAGACATGAATTTATTACCCCAGTTAGGCAGTATGTTGGTTGTTAACCACCATGTGCCACAAAACGCAAGGCCACCTATCAAGTAAGACTTGATGAAATTTAACTTCTCATAGTTTGCCAAAACTTTTAAGAAAACACACAAACATTGCGTGCAGTAAGAATAAAGGACAAGTGCTGTATCCTCTGCCTGGTAAGAAGACATCCACTGATTAATATTAGTTAGCCTGTATAAGGTTCCTGAATTTTGGCTTCTATACCATACACTCAGCTTGTCAATCAATTCTTCATTCTTTGTCATCGTTACTCACTTCTCCCTTTCTTCCTTACACTTCAGGCAGCTAGTCCAAAGAGTTGGACTGAAGCAGGCACTGAAATTCTTTCATTCAAACAGGGGGAGAAAAAGCAGCTTTAATTAGCATTGGTGTAGACCTGAATGTAAAACCACTGAGCATTAAGGACTATGTCAAAGAGCACTGTCTTCATTAATAAGCCTACTAAATCACTGCTGCTTCAGAATAAGGTTATAATTTCAGACTGAATTTATTATTTCTAGTTGTAAAATAGGCTACAACTGAAAGAGACCAATGCCATGTAGCCATTACATGAATATATCACTTTCTTACCAGATTTAGATTTGCAATCACAAATGCAAAGGAACATGAGTGAAGAAGATACACTGACACCTGTATCTTCATTAATTCACCTGATGATGGCAGGGGTTATTATCAGATTATCAGAGCACAGAGGAGCCATCTGGGTACCACAGAGCCTCGGAGACCCACTTGAGAGCACAAGGACACGTCAACCTTTTTGCTACTGTGCAATCACAGATTGCTGACAACACACCGTATTACAAGCAGGGCACTGCCAAGGTAGAAATGGTTATTTGCAAGGATCTATAGTTAATATAATACCATATATATGGTCTATGATGGACTGAAACTTGATGGATTAAAGACACACTTTTTTAAAGTAGTTTTTTGAAACTATACATCTTCAAACTACATCAACACAGAGCTACCAAAACAGTAATTAAAATATGAACATAGATGAACTGTGGTTTTTGTTTTGTTTGTTTTTTAATTTGGGTCACATGTAATTCCCGAAGTGTAATTGCAGGTAAAAAGCAGGACCATTTAGAGATCAAGTAATCTTCCACAACTGTAGCCAGGTCATAGGTTTGTCTTACAGTACCCTAACATCTATTAAGAAGCACAGTTTTCATCATGTAAAGATTTTTTCTTCCCCCTTTTCAAACTTCATGATTACAGATTAAATCCTGGAAAGATTTACTCTATAAATTTGCATAACAGAAAGCAATTGAAAACTTCCCAAAAGTTAATGTTTACCTCATGATTATTAACACTTCCTTCTGATTTTGGAAGACCTGATTTTGGATGATAACAGTGCTAAATTATTTTAACTACCGGGTGTCCTGATAAAAAGAGAGCTTATATATACTCAGGTCAAATCATGAGTGGTATATATGTATCTGTCTGGCCAGCTTCAACTTTATGCATTAATACCAATCTAATACTGGACAGCCATGGATCTCATTTGTAAAAAAACAGGATTGCATTATCATTGAACCACGTATTTTTTTTCATCAACCAGAATCACCCACAAAACATCAAGCTCTTGGTTAACAACTCAGGTCAGAAGAGGTAAAAACATATAGCAGTTTAAACAGAAAATGTGGGGGGGAGAGGGGGCAGGGAATCACTACCAAATTGTTAATGCTGATTTTCCACAGATTTCACATTGCAAGAAGCCAAAAATGGTATATATAGAGTAGGCCAAAAAAACAAGATCTAATGTTAAAAAAATTGGCTTTTCTTCTAATTTAAAACTCATGAGAGCTATTTTGTGGTGGTGTTTTGCCACTTCTAATAATGTCTTTTAAGGAGAAAAGTCTCCAAGTAAGAGATAGAACTACAATAAACGTATATTTTAAAAATAAACTGTAATCTCACAATCCCTACTAAACACTGCTGTTGATGCAAGCTTCACTGTGCTGTACAGCAGTACAAGCTGCCCAGGATACTTTTAAAACATGCAGACTAAAACACGCAAAAAATTTCTCCATAACCCCCAAAGTCCTGTTTTCTGGAAGAGAAAGAATTTACAGAGACTCCATACAATTCTACGCTCTCTTTTACTCTGTTCCCTCATTGCCTTTATTAACTCAATACGCTCCTATACTCACTTTAAAGACTTCGTTGCTATGGGAATTTATTTCCATATTTTATTATCAAGCAGAAAAAAATGAGATTTTGGTGATTAAATGTCACAGAAGCTCTGACTTCTGCACAACCGAATAAAACCTAAAGCCTTAGAAGTAATCTGTGTATGTGTCTCAAAGTCCTACCACTTTGTAAAAAGGTACGTATGTTCTACCTGGCATTTAAGAGCCAGGTACACAAATTCTCTCTCCACTCCCCCAAAAGCTTCTGGATAATTTTAACATGGTTTCCTCATGTGCATTTTCAATTAGTTTCCTAGAAACTTTGGAACAAAAGATATTATGGTTTGCTGCTCCTCCCGAAGTGGACTATCCACATTATCAAGGGATTCTTCTCTTTGCTAAGAGACATTCAAGGTTAGTGAGGCTAGAAATTTACCTCCTAACAACTGACCCATAAAGTCAGCTACAGGATTGCAAGCCTGGGTTCCTTCCTTCCCCATACCTAATCTACATTGCATCTGGAAAAAGAAATACAGCCATATGTACAAAATATCATTCAGTTCCTCCAGTAAACATGCCAGAAAATATTTGCTGCCTTCTACCACAACTGGCTGTTTCCACTGTAAATCTCATACACTCGCATTTTCCCTCATTTTAATATTGTAACTGTCTACATAGGTTAATGTTTAGAATCACTCAGCTTGGAAAAAGTGTGCAAATAATCATTAAATCATTACCATCTAAATAAAGAAGAGCATAAGCCAGGAAATTCAAAATTAAACCTAATACCAAGAAAAAAGTGTCCCTTGTGGCTTAAGGTCTGCATATGTTTCTATTCCTTCAAAACATGTTCTCCCAGGTCTGGAATCACGCTCATGTACCGCGAATGGTGCTCTCTTGGATAGCACTCTACGAAGACAACTGTCTTTGAGTATACAGTTCTATCAAATAGACTCAGGCAATGCTTTCCAAACACTACAGTTCTGAAATATAGATGACTACAGTTAAGAAGGTCAAAATATCAGGAGCCTGATCTTCAAATACTCTCAGCAGTGTTACCCGTCCTGAAGGTACTGTTAACACACTGCTGGGAATCAGAACTTGGAGCATTCAGAAGCTGCACCTGCTCCTTAAACTATTTGATTCTGACTGGGGATACACTTAAAGGTTTTTCTCTTCTGACACTATTAGCATGTTTTCTAACTGCTGGGAGCAGACAGTCTAGCTTGCTATTAGTTGTGATCGACCAAGTGCAAGGGGTTCATTCAGTAAATCCCACCAGGAGCTACAAGCATTCAGCACTTAATCAAATCAGGACATTTAGGTGCCTAAACATGATCTCAGGAGGCTAATGTAAAGAACTCATATGACTGAACATTTGCATGCAAGGCACAGGTGTAAACTTTCTGTCTGGAATTTAACAAACACAAGGGATACAAACTTGACGAATACAATCATGAAGGCATACATGTTAACCAAGGCTGAAAAAGAGGTTTAAGCAGAAAGGAGTAACTCCTGAAGCAAATTTACATGAAAGGAATTACACCAGGAGACATTCAAAACATTAAGATAGCACTTAGCTTTAGCACTATATGTATGTTGTTGTTGACATTTTGTGGCCAGTACCCAGACAAGTGACTCATGGAAGAAGCAGAGATGGAGAGGAAGGGTACATGGCTTTCCAACTCATGAACAAATGGAAAACTGAAGATGGGCCAAAGCTGCATATATTTCTTACCCTTGAAAGTACATAGGTACCTAAATCCCCTTATCTCAGCATAAAATACTTAATGAGTTGGCCATCCCTACCAAAAAGCATTAAATTTAACCGTTCTTTAATACTGATACTTTAAACAGGAAAATTACTAGGTGTTAGAAAAACACAGTTTTACAAAGCTTTTTCAATTAGGGAACAAAAGTAATTACTAAGATGAAAAGAAACCAACAACTGCAAATATTCCTAATGTTCTGAAACATAGTTGTTACACCCTATGGTAAGTTTGGCGCTTTCACTTGATTCCTTAAATATTTTGAAAGAATTACAAGCCAGGAGAGTAACATTGTCAGCTTGATATTGTTTGCATGGGTTTTGTAAACTGGCAAGCAGCAAGTTCACCAATGCCCTGTGGTTAAACACCACCAGGAAAAAAAAACCACAACAAAATAAAAAAAAAATTAAATAAAATCACACTTCTTGATGTTAGTCATTGGCATGTAACCTCTGAATGAAAAATAAGTGGTAACACCAACTGTGTAAAACCCCTGGAAGCTTTTTCACCCTGCGCCTCAAAAGAGATCCCTTTTAAGCTGGGGTTAAAATGGAAGAACACAGCATACTTTGCATGTTACCATGCAGTTTAAGTCTTATGCAAGACAGAAAACAGTGAAAACCTTTCTCTAGTAAACTAACCTCTGTTAAATTGGAAGTTCTTCATGTCTCCACAGCCTCTGTAAATATGAAAATGCTTTTTTTATTATTATTATTTACTTATTTATTAAAGAACACTTTGCTTTTTCCATCTTCCCAGAGAAGCTTTCTCAAATATAGGCTCCAAAACACTATTGTAGACTTCAAGTGAGTAGACAAAAGTAATGCAGATTTTAGAAGAAATTCCAATAAAAACATTACAGATTTAATATTAAAATATAATCCATTTTAAACCATTGACTTCAGCAAGATAGCTTACGGTTTCTCATTAAAAAACCCCAAACATTTGCTGAAATTGCCTTAGGACGCTGTATTTCTGTCATATGCAATCTCTGTCAGTGGTTTAAATCATCCCACAAAAATATTTTCAGGAAACAGTTATCTATCCATATTGATGTGCAATTCAGTACCACTCCACTGACATCACAGAAACCTGCAGGAGATCAATGTCTCTGAGAAGAATGATAGTGGAGGCCAATCTTGTTTTTTTTTATTTCAAGATCAAAAGGAAAAGCAGCAAGGGACTGTGGGAACTACAGGAAACAGAAGTATTGAAATTGACAAGAAAGAAGTAAATTGCAAAAAGCTTCTTTCGTCTAGGAAATATCTGCTGGGGGGAGGGGGAGTGATGGTCAAGACCATAGGGGCCTCATGCTGCTGCCATCCAGCAGAGTGAACAGAAAAGCACCAGGCTCGCTCATCCGCAAATATGAGCAATGTATGTGCAGGCACATTCGTCTCAGCATTTCCACAATTTCATACAGGCTTAATGCTGCCAGAAAAAAATTAACCCCCAGCTGACCAATGTAGAATGAGAGATCACAGCAAGGGAACAAACTGGGCCACAGCTGGCAATGGAGCTCCCAATCCCTTTCTCAGCTCTTGAAATGCGAAAGGTTACGCAGCACACAAATGCAACATTTAATAGCTTAATGCACTTGAATATGCAGCTTGTTAGACAAAATGAACATGCAAGAGGTCAGGTTATGTTTTGAAGCTGTAAGTTATTTATTATTTTTAACTGGGAAAAAAATAGCCTCACAGAAAAGTATGTTTACTAAATATCTGACTCCAAGGATGAAGTCTGCCCTGCAAGGGCGTGGATGCTGCCCTAACAGTGTAAATACTGCATTTCAAAGACTAAGATAGGACTAAGGCTTCACCAAACCCACACAAGTGTTTGAGAGAAATAACTTATAAAATAGCAGCTTAATGATCAGATCTGCCAAAATATCCAGGCCTGTGGCTAAGTTCAAGCATAATAAGATTCCTTACATTGCAGAAAACAAGCAGAAAATAAACCATCAAGCTAGATTCTAAACAGTAATAAAACACTTCTGCAAAATGGTATAATTTGGAGACAAAGAAAGAGGTGAAAACCAGCAAGACCAGCTCCTGTGTTGCTTGGTCTTTAGAGCTCCTCAGAAGAGAAGGATAAAATTGCAAATTTAAGTCAAGAGCAGTCTTTTATTTTGAAATTGCTTTCCAAAGTACAGTAGTTCTAAAAGTAGTGACTGCAAAGAATAAAAAATGTAGAGAGTGGTTTATTTCAAGTTTAGAGTGTTCTCAAAAATCAGTAGTTTTCTCTAATACCCAGCAGGTCCTATTTTGAGTGGGATTCATACATATCACCCACAACTAAGGCTGTTCCAGCATCATAAAAGAAAGTAATGTTTTATAAAGTTTGGTTTGGTGGTTGACCATGTCATCCATGGAGGCCCCAGGTTTACATCATCACCTTAAATAAAATATAGGCCTCCAATAAAACTGCTTTTTACAAAACCAATACTGTTATAATAGCACAGAAGGTTAGATAATGCATCCTGCAATCCAATTTGTGGTTCATGTTAAGCTATAGATACCAATAACTAATTCCACATGTGAGATAGACCTCCCAGAGGGAGATTTTAATCAAATATGTGATGGGAAAAGAGATGTTTCCGTATTTTAGTAAAACAAACCCCCTGTACGAACAATATGTTGATCTGGTAAAATGTTACTGTACTGTAGCAGTGGAACATTAGGAGAACGTACATCTGGTTTAGTTATTTCTGTAAGGCAGTTTGTACACATAAACCACAGAGCAATACATATTTTATCATTACCATTATATTAAAAATGAGCTTTAAATGCATTTGCCCCATCTTTTTAACTGCTAATGTTGTCCAGCTCCATTCCCACTAATAAAAAAAAAAAAAAAAAAAAGGAGAAAAGCGCAGCACAGTAGGGTTTATATTATCTTTGTACTACTAATTGGACAGAAAACTGTACTGCAATGCTGATTAATGGTTCTGCTCTCAACCTGGAGATTGCAAGTACAAAAGAATAAGGCCTCTGAATTCGCATATTTCCTATAATTACAAACTTGATCACAGCTCTCCCTCTACTCTATATTTTTGTTCATTTAACTTGAGGAAGTCTAGCTGCTGACAGGGACAATCATCTGATACCCATGATATATGACAACTCAATCTGCATACCTGCTACACAGCTTACACTCAAAAGACTCAAGGTCTAAAATGCTGACAAAAATCAAACAAAAGCCCAACTTTCTTCCATAAGGAATTCTTTGCCCCAGTAAAGCACTACCTTTTTTTTTTTTAATTGCTCTCATTTCAGACAACTCATTTACAACCACAATAAATATACTTCCATCAAAATCTGCTGACTTAGACAGTGAATACATTCTTGTCAGCCAGTCAGTCAGAATAAAATAGAGCTACACAAATGAAACAGAGTCCAGACTGACAACTTTGCCAGTCAGAGTGAGAGCATCAAAGGCAGAGGGGAATACAAGTCTTGGCAAAAGTTAAAAAACCAGTAGCCAAGTTCTACTGAATAACCAATACACAGATGACAGGGAAAAGAGCTGGATAGTTTAATAAGTAGTTACGATATATATTTTTGAAGTGCATCACAAATAGCTTCTAAATAAGGGGTAATAGTCATCTGCTCTGCTGGTGGTCCTGCTCTGCAGCTGCCTTGTGCAGAAGCCCTCACAGCCTACTCAAATCACACTGGGATGCTTGACATTGACACTTGACATGACAAATCAGGACTCACATGATAATAGCTGTGGGCCCAGTAAACAGCTACTGGTCTTGTGCACTAGCCATCATTTCATATGTATTATATACTTGGTCCAAAGATAAGAACAAAGTGGAAAACACAGGCTTGTCACCCCAATGTCACCTCCTAACACCCACTGCAGTATTTTTAAAGCTGCTTTTACCTGTTCACACTCCACTGACCATCATGAAGAAGGCAGTGGTTTTCCTATTCTTTAAAAATAATTAATCCTGCCTCAGTTTCCACAGTTGTACATATTGAAAAAGCATATAGAAGCCAAAAGCCATAGTCTGGCAGCAAGCCAGCCCAGGTCCTTAACCACACACCTTCCTGAACCTCTTGCTTTCAGTTCCTTCTTTCTGCCCCTGTACCACAGCTTTCCTCTCAGTATTTTCCAGTACAGCTGTTTGTAGGGCAATGATGAGGACTGGATATAACTGAATTGATTCACCTTTAAAAAGACTCCTGAAGATATATCTAGGATATCAAGGTCACAGGGGGAAGCAGTGTTTAAGGGTTATTTTTTACCTGCATTTCCTCTTGAATATTCCAGTTTGCTGCACAGCCTAGGAAACTGTTTTGTCAGCTCAGCTGGACTGGGTTTAGTTTACAATTCAGTAGATTGAAATGTGTAGCTCCTTTCTGCCGTTCTGTTACAAAGCATTCAGTTTCATATTGGTATTGCTTGCTTAGTACAGATTTAAGGTAACCACCTCTTAAAATTATTTTCCTTTCTTCCTTGTCTCTATTCTACACTTTCCCCCTCCAATGCACTACAAAAGACCGTAACTTTTTCCCAGAGGGGCCTTTTGATGTCTTTTTTTTCCAGTTTCTCCTGCAGTTGCCCTCCCCTACTATTTATACCAGGAAAACACAAAGCACAAATTCCGTAACAGGCAAATGAGTACAATTCTTTCTAATTGGCAGGCATTCTAATCAAGAGTCCTCCAACAAGATGAGTTTTGTTTGGAGGAGTGTTTTTTGTTCTGGTTTAAACCATACTCCAGTTTTTTAAATGCTCAGGACAGTTGGATTACACAGGATGACTCATTTCTAGATGTCTACAATGGTCTCATGCAATTTGCAATGCAGGAGTACCTTTTCAAGCAAGAAAAAGGGTATGCAACAACATTAAATTTATAAAATAAACCTCTTATTCCAAAAGCTGATTTTGTTTGCTGAAGGACATTTTAAAGTTTGTTCTAGGAAGAAAGATTTTATTGGTTCTTACTAGGGACACATTTATTTACAGCCAAAGCAGCAAAAAAGAAAATGGCAACCCCAAAATGATCCAAAAGAGATGCAGAGTTGAAAGCTTTATTCACTTTTGTTTGAGTCCTTGCTTTAATTCTGCATAATACAGAAAGTAATCTCTTGACTACATAGTTTGGGGTTTTATTTTGATTATAGAAGTTTTTAAAAAACAACAAAGCAAAAAATTGTCTTTGTCATTGTACATATAAACACAGAACCAAACTAAACCCAAAGCTTTTAGTAAGAAAACTTAGCTCTGTTATTACTAATTATTTCAGAATAACCAAGTTATCCCTTTAAAATGCTAATTTTGCAGCATAATCATCTTGAAAGTATTTGAAAATAAATCTAAATGTAATTTCCAATCAACAGGACAGCATTTAACTTGCCTTCATGGTTAGGACTTGCCAAACAGTGGTCAGACATACTATCATCAAAATCCAAATTTCTCAGCTCTTTGGGCATTGCCCATTCTCAAATTATTCATTGATACCAACTAAATAGCATCCTCTGAAAAAATTTTTCAGTCTTCAGATGGAGCAAGCCAGAGACAGTCTCACTAATCTGAATGTTTTCTAAAGAGTAATTTATGTGAAAGAGTAAAACTCAAAGACCAAAGGAAGCATAAACACAGTGAGAAAGTGCTTGAGAAAATACTGACTGAAAGAAGGCAATGCGCTAGAATCATTATTTGCAGTATATTTTTTTAGGTAAACTGCAATGTTTTGTGTTGCCCTTGTGTTTTATCATAGAGTGTGAAGCTCTCCAGAAGACAAAAGCATTTGCTTTAAGTTGCTTTTAAGGTGCTATCTTTGTTCTTCTATGATACTCTTGTCTATCTATTTTGAATTTACAGTGATTACCCTTTGTATTTCATTCTTTTACTCCCCATGGAGTGCTTGGGGATAGGAAACTGAGAGTAAAGGTAGAGGCAGTGCAAAGTTGGAGTACAAAAGGGTATACAGACAAGTATTCAAAAAGAAACACTTCTCCGAACAGGCTAGGTCAATGAATATATTCCTGGCATCCCATGCCCTGCAGGATGATATGTTCTTACAAAAATTTATGCAATTTGAGAATTATTTTTGTAAAACTTAAGTGAAAAATAAGCCTTAGAAGATATTTTACAACTGAAGCTCCCAGCTAAGGAGCTCATCGCTGTAAATGAATGAACAGAGGGCTCCCTACTCTTGAGGTAAAACTTGGTCAGCAGAACTCAGCCTGAACAGTTGTACAAGGAAAAGGTAGCCATTAATTTCGTGAATTAGGAAATGCATTTCTGGCAGATCAAGCAAAATATTAATATTTTGTGTTGACTGTGATCTCTCCTGATAAAATTCCCTCCAGCTAAAATCCAATCTCCATAAAAGTTTGTCATCTACAAAGCACAGAATTATTATTTGTATCATTCTATCTATGGAAAAATATAAAGTCATGGACACTAGTTTGCTGACAAAGTCAAGTCTGATGCTGGGTGAAAAAACCCACACAAGCTAGGTATTCAAGCGTACAGCTCCACACGTAGGAAGAGAGGCCTTGTTTTCATGAGCTAGGATGCAGAAGCTTGTATTTCATCTGTGTCACTTTGGTCTCTTCTGAACTAATTTTACCCTGTCTGTGAGGTGGAAAAGGAGGAAAAAGGGAATAAAAGGCTTTTCCCCATTAAAAGTTAATCAGAAATGTCTGCAAAGGTTTTGAGCAAGGAGTGTTCGGTAATAAACTTCCTAGCTTCATGACTGTATCATGGTCACTGAAGGCTGCAATGAGGAGAGACTGAGGAACAGTAGTTTAGATGTGTTGTAAAGTCATCCTCAAAGTGATCAGAATTTCACATGTGCCATATGACCTTTTTTACCCCTGTTTAATTCTGTAGGATAGGCTACCACTTGAGTTATGCATCAAATTCCTTGAAGCACTTCACAAAATCTCTGTATCTTTCAGAATAAAGCTTGCTGTTACAGGCGTGCTTGCTAAAACAAAACAAAAACAACTTATTTTAACATTTGTTCCCCCTCAGCATTAGGTGCACAACGTAACATACAGTATGTAGCTACTGACACTCCACAGAACTCTTACATACTCCAATATATGACTTAAAAAAAGATTCCTTGATTGTTTCCTTTTCAGTTTTGTCAGAAAAGAGCATGATAAAGTCAACACATTACAGCAGTTTAAGAGGGGACTACCAGAGACTACCTGTTTTTTTGACTCTAATATTTTCCTTGTATACTACAGGTACAAACAAGCAGAAATCATAATTTCTTTATCAAAATCTGCAATTTCTTTTTCATTCAAGTGAGAAATCAAAATTTTAAAAACATAGGGTTTGAGACAGACTGCAAAGACTTTTTTTTTTGCTTTTCTTTGTTGTGTGTCACTGAAAAATGTAACCATCCATGTCCCTATGTAATATTTTCCCTTTGTTAAGTCAGTATTTTTCTGAAAGAAAGCCATTTCACTGAATATATAATTACATATACTTAGCTTACTCATTTGTACAGCAACTGATGTAAATGAGTCTTGATTTTGGCTGGGATTTCTGGGTACCACTAAAACACATGCGGTTTTGGGAGCAGAAAGTTACAGGGTTTTGGTTGGCTTGTTTGCTTTTACTTGTTTGTTCTTGAGCAAGAAAATAAAACACAAAAGAATACTGATTTTGTTAAAGCAGCAATACTTCTGAGTCGTAGCTCCTACTATGGGTAGAAAAAGACATGCCAAAGGAATGCGCCCAGGTCCTAAGCATCTGTTAAGCCAGAACAGCACCTTTGCTTTGGGGAGCCTATAGATGATACTAGCACACCAAACTAAACTGAGTTTGTAAGATACAAGAGGATAAGAGAATGAATGAATGAATGAATGAATGAATGAATGAATGAATGAATGAATGAATGAATGAATGAATGAATGAATTCTTTGCAAAAGGTAGACAGGTACCCAATGCTCACCAGTAAACAGAATGAGGAGGGAGTTGCTGGAAGTACGGAAAGTAATTGAAAAAAACCCGCATCCCTAGTGTCAAGTAATAACGATGGATAACAACACATTGTTTAAACAAAGTGTAAAAATGACATACAAAACTGCTTTAAATGTTCTTTCAGCATTAGACATCTGCGCTTATTTTGGGGAGTTGACTTAACCTACTAAGTATTGTGCACTTGAAACCTCATTTAGCACCTGTTTAACAGTGATTGGTGCCTTACAAAGAGCTTACCAGAAAGGAAGACTCACCTTGTATAAAGCAGGAACGATCTGACGAATTTTCAGGCGATGAAATACAAAGACATCGTACACAGCTGAAATGGCCAGAACAGTCACTCCTTGCTCCTTCCACAGCATGCTGCATCCCGCACACAGCCCTGCTCCAAAGATCCAGCCCCAAGTACTCGGTGAGGAACCTCTGGTAGAGCAGTGCTTCATATAACACATCAGGGAAAGCAGAAAGAAAAGGCAGGCTCCAATGTCCGCCCTCCCTACAATCCCCGCTACAGCTTCTGTGTGGATCGGATGAGATGCAAACAGCAGACCTGCTATCAAGGTCCAGTACCCATCCCCAAACAGGATCCTGGAGAAGTTTGTGAAAAGGCCTGTGGCTGCAGCATGTAACAGGACGTTTACAAGGTGGTAGCCCCATGGGTCCATCCCTCCAACAGCATGGTTAATACGGAAGGAGAGCGTGCAGAGAGGTCTGTAGGACTTGTGGCTCCCACTGTGAGTGAGCAGTGTCCCCCAAAAGTCATTGTAGAAGATATGAGTCCATGGTGTCTCGGGAAGAAGGTCCTGGTTTGTCTTGATAGCTCGACTACAAAAGACAACGAAAAACTTAGTTTCAACAACATGAAAAGAGTACAAACGAAAGGCTGTGAAAATGCAATCACACTGCTACCACAAGAAAGAATGGCATTGCTTTGGTACTGCTTTAATTCCAAGTTTTGAATTTTTACAAGAGGTGTTAGAAAACTACACATCTATTGACTTCCCACTAAAGCAAAATTTCCATATAAATTGGCTTTTAAAACATTAGAAACAGATGTTACACTACTTCCATTAAATTAAAACACCCTTCAGTGATATTCTTCTGAGTCTAACCCAGGAGTAATCAGTTAAGATTTGATGAGTTATAATTAAAATGTAAAAGAAATATGAAAAACTGACAAACATCATTGTTGAAACAATGGATCCTCCAGTAATTCAGAACTAAAACCCCAACTGGCCTTTTACACTGAAATTTCAATTTAGATGTTGGAATGAATCTCACTGACATGGATGAACAATAAATACAGAAGTTAATAGAAGCATACAAATCTCTGGTGCTGCACAGGGTACTCACACAACTGTTTCTTATGTATTTTGACTTAAATTTTCTGCTAACACCTTGCTGAAAACAGACAGCAGACTATTTTACAGATGAAAACATACCTTCTTTTTAAATTTCTTATATTTAAAATTGAGAAAAAATATTTCTAGGTTGTATAAGCTTACGAATTCAAGCCTGTGTCAGTCTGATTGAAAGAAAAAAATATCCTGCAGCTTTCAACATTTATGTTTCCAACCACCCTGGCAAGGACTGGTGCCAGCCATTAGCAGTCTCCATGCCTAACTCAGTACTGTAAAAATCTGTCCCCTAAAATGTTTGTACAAATCCAATCATTTGCATTTAAAATTTATTCTATGAGCGAAGGTGTGAGACCTGCTTAGCACAAAAAGATGACTAGAATTTAATTAGTTACTCACCTTCATAACCAATGTTGTATTTAAGCAATTTTTTAAAGATGCATTGTTGTTATTACTGAGCTTAACTCATTTAGCATTTATTTTATGAAGGTAATTAAGAATTCAGCTAGCTCAAGACTCATCTATTAAAAATATTAAACAAGAGAGATGATTTATATCTAATTCTTTACTCATTCCCTCTTTCTTCCTTACCAATAAATATCTTCCCATAATTAACAATTTTCAAGTCAGATGAGAAAGGAAAAAAATAATGTTGTGAAACTCAGGCTCATGTTTACTCTAATTCATACCCTAAGATTCATATTCACCATTCCCCTGGAACCTGTATCCAAAGTCGTCCCCGTCCATCCCACCGCCCCTCCCCACCCCCTCCTTCATTTCTTCTATCTTACTGACTTTTGTTTGTTTGTTTTGTAAGATAACACTCAATATATAATACTTA
>WTSP01019463.1:6190-21200 GCA_025331215.1 Actenoides lindsayi | reverse complement strand
GTGTCCCTGCCCATGGCAGGGGGGTTGGAACCAGATGATCTTTAAGGTCCCTTCCAACCCTGACAATTCTATGATTCCATGAAAACAAGGCTAAATGTAGGGAAATGTTGGCTGTAGGGTGGCAATGCAGCTCACTGTGTAGACTGGAAAACAGATCTGCTGCCACTCCAGAATTCTTCCAGCTGAGGGATGTTGAAATCTGTATTCTGAATTCTTGGGTATTCCTACAGCCTGCCCAAAAATACAGCTTTCCATGGAACAAACTGGCAAATATCACAGGGCCAACTGCAATTTCATAAGAATGTACTGAGTGACCAGTGTCAATGGAAAAGTACTTTAGATGTTGCCAGAGATATTTTGAGGCAGAAATAAAGAAAAAGAAGAAAGAAAAACCACCCTCCCAAGCAAATAATTTCCTACCTACTTATAGTTCCTTAGTACTTCCTTCTGAAGAATTACAGGAATCAAAATCAACAGATGTAATTAAAGCCATATTAGCAATAGGAGTGAATGTTGCCAGAGCAGGCAGTGGTAGGTGCCACCCAGCACGATGAACGGTGTGAACTGGGATGGAAGGTTGAGGACTTAGTTTTAAACTTTCTTCTTGCATTATTCCTGTGCTCAGTTATTGGTTTCTCCTTTAAGTGCATTGCCCACCCCCCAAATCATGTTTTTTTTCCTCATCTATCTGCCTGCATAATGTTTCTGGATATTTCTATTGTATCATCTGTGCTCAGTACGAAATTTGCTCATCAGAAAGCTACGTGAAACATTCAGCTTTATTGCTGAGAAGATAGTTTGTTGTCTGTTGTGATCTAACCTGGAAGGAGGAATTTTTCCCTGTAGAAACTGCACTTTAAAGTCTGTCAAAGTATTTTGATGGTGTTTGTGAAGGGCTTAGCCCAGGACTGCCCTCAGCACCCACACAGGAGGAGAAATAGGCTGCTCCTCAGCTCCCTCCAGACCAGAGAGCTCTGCTTTGAAGGACCAGATTTTTTTCCCTCGTTGTGGTGCTCACAATTCACCTTTGTGCTGGGAGGTTTTGTGATGCACCGGGATACAGGAGGGATCTAGGGCTGGCTTTGTGAGGGGCTGAGGCACTTTGCTCTGGTTCTCATGATTGCTCTGACCTCATTAATGTTTATAAATATGTAAAAGATGAGTGTCAGGAGGATGGAGCCAGACTCTTCTCAGTGATGTCCAATGATAGGACAAGGAGCAATGGGTGTAAGCTGGAATATGGGAGGTTCCATGTAAATGTAAGGAGAAATTTTTTCACAGTGAGGGTGACAGACACTGGAACAGGAGGGTTGTGGAGTCTCCTTCTCTGGAGACATTCAAAACCCACCTGGATGTGTTCCTGTGTGACCTGCTCTAGGTGATCTTGCCCTGGCAGGGAGTTGGACTCGATGACCTTTTCCAGGTCCCTTCCAACCCTGCACATTCTGTGATTCTGTGTTTCACCAGTCAAAGAAGCAGGGATATGGGAAGCTTTCCCCACTCAGAGAGAACAGCAGCTCCTCTGTGTCCTCAGCAGGAGAAGCAACACTCAGCGCTCCCTTTGTGGTCACCTGTATGTTCAGCTCCCATTCCTCTTGCTAGATATTGCTTCTTTATATGGAAAGTCTGGAAGTGAATCCCACAGCCTAGACCAGGCAGCCATTAGTCTGCAGGCACATACAGACTTTCCTTCTCCAGTCACATGTTATTTTTCTTTGATAATTTTTTTAGATGCATCTGTGTTTGCTTTAAGACCCAGACCAGAGCTATGTACTCTTCAGCAGACACTGGGGCTTATCCTGAGGTCTTCCATGTGTTGTTTTCATTAGCATCCTGGTTGTATCCTGGAAAAAACCCAGAAATATCCACTGTTAGAAATACCATGTGGCCAACAGGATCATACATTTGTATTATACAACCCAGCAGTAGGGTTCCCCTTTCTGGGAATTCTTTGTTCTGGAAAAGTAGTGCCAAGGCAGTGAGATTGATTTATGTCACCGATGGAAACCAAACACTCATCCCAACATTTCACAAACAGAGAACAGCTCCAAGGGCCTTGGTACAGAGGTGACTAATGCTGCTGTCCCTGAGCCCCATAGCTCCCTCCCTCTGTACCCAGCCACAGGGAATGGAGTCAGGACACACCGTGCTGTTCTGCATGGGGTCCATTACCAGGTCAGGCTGATTGTCCCGCTTGTGAGTCTTCTTTTGGAGAGCACTGCTGCATGAAGTGACCCAAGATGTTTTTAGGAACCACAGAAACACAACGGGGCCAAAGATGTGGAGTTTTAAAAATAAAATAATAACCCCACACACACCTGCTTGCAACCTGGGAAAGTAAATTGTGGGGGCATATGCTTACCTGGGTCCTGCACTTGGGTCACAACAACCTCCTGCAATTTTACAGGCTTGGGGAAGAGCAGCTGGAAAGTGCCTGATGAAAAAGGACCTGGGGATGTTGGTTGACAGGCAGCTGAATATGAACCAGCCTGTGCCTTGGTGGCCAACAGCATCCTGGCTTGGATCAGCACTGCTGTGGCCAGCGGGATTAGGGCAGGGATTATGCCCCTGGACTGGGCACTGGGGAGGCTGCAACTTGAATATTGGGTTCAGTTTTGGGCCCCTCACTCCCAGAAGGATATTGAGGGGCTGGAGCGTGGCCAGAGAAGGGCAGCAGAGCTGGGGAAGGGTCTGGAGCACAAGGCTGGTGAGGAGCAGCTGAGGGACCTGGGCTTGTTGAGCCTGGAGAAAAGGAGGCTCAGGGGAGACCTTCTGGCTCTTGACAGCTCCCTGACAGGAGGTTGTAGGAGGGTGGGGTTGGTCTCTTCTCAGAAGTAACAAGCAATAGTACAAGAGGAAATGGCCTCAAGTTGCACTGGGTGAGGTTTAGCTTGGACACGAGGAAAAATTTCTTCCCCAAAGAGTTGTAAAGCCCTGATCCAGGCTGCCCAGGGCAGTGGTGGAGTCACCAGCCCTGGAGGGCTTTAAAAGCCACGTAGATGCGGTGCTGAGGGATACGGTTTAGTGGTGGACTTGGCAGTGCTTGGTTAATGATTTGACTCAATGATCTTAAAGGTCTTTTCTAACCTAAACAACTCTATGATCATACGTACAGACACTGAGCTCGACCTAATTGGATCAAGATGCGGTGCCTGCGTCTCTGAGAACACCACATGTGCTCCTTTTATTTAACGTAGTCCCATCTTAACTTGAAATATCAGGGATCAAAATAGTCTAGGTGATCACAGAGCAGCAAGGAGAAGCTGTTTACTGACGGGTTTCCGTTCCCTCTGCTGAAAGGCGTCTGTTGTGTGGCCAGGTCGGCCGTCCCCGCTCCCCCAGAGCCTCGGCTCCGCAGATGAAAGGGGAGGGGCAGGGCTGGCCACAACCCAGCAGCCACCAGATCAAAGCCCCGCGCACATCTGCCGGGGTTCAGCGGGGTCTCCTTCCACCGGGGACTGCCTGGGCTCGGCCACAGTGCGAGCTCCGCCTGCCACGACGGAAGGCAACCGCAAAGCCAGCCCGCGCGTTTCAGCCATCGGGAAGAGATTCTGGAGATGAAAACCATAAGGACTGAGGCACAGGTGTTCGCTGGGGAAGGGTTATACGAGCAAAACTTCAGAACGCAAGGGAGCACCGTTCCTCTGTCGGTATTTGGATTTCAACTTCTGTTTCGAGAAGTTTGAAGAACTTCTGGGTTTTTTGCATGAATCTGAAATTCATGCAAAACGTTCTACTTTTCCCCAACGCTGGGCACTTTTAAGATTCAGATGGGCCACCTTGACTGGACTGTGCTTTTGGCAAGAAAGGTTGGACCAGATGAGCCTTGTGGTCCTTTCCAACCTGGTATTCTGTGATACTGTGATACTTGAGATGCAGTGGTAAAGAACAGAATGTAAGCAATCAATTTTGTTTGCTACCCTTGTGCTGACATAGAGGTCAAGAATGCGTCAGAACGTGACTTAACTCACTGAATGGTGCAGCTTCCACAGCTATAATCAGCATCATATAATGCCAGGAGTGGGTGTAAGTTATTATCAGTGGTAGGAAGTCCAGGGATCCTGAGGAAAGTGACTGCATTAAACATTTTGATTGAGGTTCAGATGTCACATGGAAGAACACAGAGCCTTGAAATGAATCTCAGGCTATCTTGATGACACCAGTTTGCACATCGCTGGTACGACTGCTGGAACCACACTGGTTTGCACCAACGGGGAACCTGGCACTTAGAGATGTGGTTGCGGGAAAGGAAAATAGCTGTTGCAAGAGATGCATATTCAGCGTTTCTGGTCAGAACAGCGTGAAAAGAACAAATTTCTTCTCACATTCCAGCCTGAAAAGAACTAAGTGGCTTTTGCAAAATGCTCACCAAGAAGCCTGCAGAGAGGAATCCAGCTCAAGAGAAAATTCACAGATGAAAATCATGACACAGTAAAGGGAAATGGATAGTAAAAGGAAGATTACCTGAGCACTGTTCACTTAAAACGGAGTGGCAATGTTGCACACTCGTGTGCCAGAGGCTTCTCTTCATTTCTGAAGCAGCAAAAGGAGTTTTAACATTCTCTGATGCTAATTAAAAATGCATTAGTGGCTGAAAGCAATGTTAGCTCTTGGCCTTGAGAAACTGCCCCTGCCATAAACATAATTGTAATAAAAACTGAAACACTGAAATAAATGTTAGAACATTTAAAAATCATAAAGCCTTCCCTGTTTCCACTTCTGTAATAAATTAAAAGCATGACAAATTTCACCCGAAGACACAAACATTAAGAAATCGTTTGGCAAATGACTTTTTTCAAGCCTGGCATCTCTAGCCTGAGGAGAGCTTTGGAAAGGTCACAGGAATTTGTCCCATGAACGGCCTCTCTTCAAGCCCAAGGGGGTAAATCTGTGGATCTGGGACACCACGATGCTGGCCTGAGGAAGACAAGATGCCAGCTCGTAGGGAACTTGCCTGCTCTTTGCCAGGTGAGCTCTGCCACTTCATCACCGTGTGTGTAGATACCTTTGCTCAAGGAGGCACCTGAGCACGCGTTTAAGTCTCATTTCAAAGGAGTGTTAAGTCCTTTCCTAGAGATGGTCTCCTGAGCCGCAGCCAGAAGCGCTGACATAAGTTGTTACAACGAGTTGGGTAGAGACACGAGCACACCGTGAGCTCCAGGAAGCCTGATAATGCCAGCAAGTCTGGACCCTCAGGCTCTCGTGCTTTGAGGATGGACAGACTCTGCCCAGCAGGTCAGAAGGAGGCAGCAGGTTTTGCACGCTGCCTTCTCAGCATACAAACCACAGATCACAGCACCAGCCTTGGCAAGCTCCCCTTCAGCAGGAGAAATTGGGATATGCATAACAGACAAGAACCAAAATGTCAAACCTCTCATTTGGCAGGCTACGTACAGATCACGGAGCTCATCTTTAGATGCCTGAGTTAATAAAAACCCATCGTCTCTGTGTGTGCAGTAATTTCTTCTGAGAGCAGAAGGTGCCTCCTCTTTCCATCCACACAGAAGCATAGAATTGTTCAGGTTGGAAAACACCTTTGAGATCAACACATCCAATGATGCTCTGTGTCAGAGGGATCTGTGCAGCTCCTGCATCTTTGTGCGTCTAAATTGTTTCTCACAATAAAGTAGGGGATGCATCAACATAGATGTTTTTATTTTTTACTTGGCACTTACAGGTGCCAAGCTTTGCGACTCTGTCTCATTCCCACCCCCCCCAGGCAGGAGGTGTAAGTCTCACTGGGGGTAACATACTGAAATGAAAGGCACAGGGTGATCCAGTCCAGTCTAGACATGACGTGGACTTTGAACCCTTGTTCTTTAGGAGGACCTCCCTTGTTGCCTAAATAGAAGAACAAAACCAAGCAAAACCAGTGAGTTTTCATCTGGGTAGAACCCCCTGGTCCCCGCTGCAGGCAGAAGGGAAGGGTTATGGTTCCACAAGACATTGTAGAAAACAGGTAGTGCCTTTCAGGTTCAAGGATGCTTTTTATTTTCTGCTTGAGCAAGATGGAATCAAGTGTCTGTGCAACCAGAATGAAATGACGTTTGAGCCACAGCTAATTTTATACCCATTCACACTAAAGAAAGGGTTTAAGTTCAGCCAACATCATCTTCTGGCTCTCTTAACAGCACCGATTTCCACTCAGGGAGAACAGATGAATCTTTGCTCACGTAAGAAGACTCATGGCTCAGTCTTTTCTTGAGTGACTTTGCCACAAATTAGCCAGAAGGAGAGAGCTAAAGCTTATGATGAAAATAACTCCCATCAAGAAAAAGTGCTTGAGGGGCTTAAAATACGATTTTATTAACTTTCTGTCAATGTTCAGTTCAGGATAAATGCCCATTTAAGAGCATTAGAGATGCCTTTCCTCAGAAGAGACGTTTGCAGGACCTCATCCTTCCCAATCTTCTCAACAGCTGCTCAACTCACTTTGAAAGGGTGAAAGAATAAGCAGTTGGAAGGGCTTTGAAAAGATGTGAGTGGAGGCAACGCTTACAAAACCTGTCAAAGGCTGCACTTCAGCTCCTTTTGCACGGAGTCTGCAGCAGATGATGCTCAGAGCAAGATGAAAAAATGGCTTTAACGGACTAAGCTTAACACTGCTCGGTTGGTTAGAAGTTCACCAAGAGTCTTTCTGAACACTGGTAGACAGGGAAAGTGTCTTCATTTGGTATGCATTTAATTGATTCATTTTGTGGCTGAAGCTGCAAATGGAACCAGAACCCCTCTTGGGGCTTCTGGCCTCTGTGACTGACCTCAGCATTCAGGATTGTCAGCTTGAAGACTGTAGAATTTACATTTAATTAATGATTAATGCTCCTCACTCTGGCCAGGCAAGAGCACATGATGGCGGCTCAGGGGCAAGGGTGAAACATCTCCTCCCAGCATCTTCTGAAGTAGGATCTGGAAGACAACATCAAAGCACCTGATGGCCTTCATCCCACAGTCAGTTGTGTCAGGAGGAAGTCCCCTGGGCACTGACTCTATATCCCCTCGTGCTCTCAACAGCAGAGGTTTTGTTTTCCTAGATGTTCACCTAGGAAGTCCATCTTTGCTAAATTCCTAGTGTCCAGCAGACGACAAGGAAGATCTCTGGTTCCTAATGCCAGACCACAGAGAAATATGGGAACGTACTTTGCTAAGGTGGTGAAATCTTTTAAGATCCCTTCAGAGATTCCAAAAAAGTAGAGCGGAAGTGTGTGTCCCTGAGCCCATGTGATGAGAGCACGGGGACTGTGGGGAGAGGAAGATCCATGGCATGTCCTGTCTGTCCCCACACAAGGGCTCCAGTGCAGAGGGAAGGCTGTAACCCCCCAAACTCCCTTCTGCCCTGGTACAAAACCCTGCTTTTGAATTACTTTCCTGACGTTCACACCCCTTCATCTGTTTATTTTTGACAACTAACATTTTCTGAACCTAAATGTCATCTCAACTGTGTTCTCGGAGCTTAATTCATTCTGGTCCCATAGCCATTCTTTTATGCTTATAGCATATATTTTGAATTAGCTAAATTAGATTTCACTCCATTGTCAATGGCTGTCAAGTCACGATGCTTTTGACTTTCAGTTGCAAAATGCGTGCAGGTTTGAGAAGCGGCACAGTAAGCTGATATTTGAAGCATGAATTAGACTTTTAATGGTCCAAAAAGAAAAAAAAAAAAAAAAAAGCTAGGAAGATGAGACTTATAAATGACTTCAGACATGTGGCTGTAATTATTACATGCATTTGATTTCTGTGTACATATATAGGGATTTTTAGGAGGCTGGTTGCTATGGTAACTTCTTTACTGCATGGTCCATATGTTGCTTCTGAAAGTCTTTTTCCTTAATGGAAAATTACACCCATGGACACGGATGGCATTTGTAAATCTCCTAAAAAAGCAACGATTTTCCCTTTCTTCCTAAATGTCATCGGCTGTGCAATGGAAGCCTTTGAAGCTCGATTCTCCCCCTTGTCAGTTCACCATGCAAGAGACGTGAATTGCATCCAAACCTTCCCTTCTCTGCCTCCAAACCTTTACCTTGCCTTGCTGGAAGCTTGCCTTATAGTTAAACCCCTGAGTTTTTCATGGGAGGAGGTCAGAAAAAGTTGCTTTCAAAAAACAGCTCTCTCCAGGTGACTGCTGAAAGTGTAGCAGGAGAGAAGAGCTTGGACACCCATCCCAATGTGAACTCAGTTCTCCGGATGTGAATGCAGTTGGATTTTCTGTCCCCGCATCAAACCAGATGACTAAATGTTGCATTGGTTTGGGGTTTTTCTTCTGCTTTTCCTTGGCTTTTTATGAATACACACACCTCAACAACCACAACTGCAGCACTGGAAGGCAATTGGTTTCATCAGTGCTTTCACCGAGAGGTTCCATACCTCTCCTTTGGGACCAAGGCTTGTGAGCTCTGCTCCATCCCACAGCAGAGTGGAGGAACTGTAGTGAGTTCCTGGCTGTGAACCATTCCTGGACCACTCCATCCCCTGGTTTGCCAAAGCAAGTGACAGTGTTGCTGCCTTGGCTGTGTGCACGTCGTGATGTGTGGCTCCTCGGAGCAGCTTTCTAGCATGGTGGTTACGTCATTGCCATTGATTTAGGAAGGCAAATTTTCCCACGTTCTGCCTGAATAAGGGTGAAAAGAAAGTAGTATTTCTGAATGAAGAAGGAAAACTGGTTCTAAAAATTGCCATGGAGGAGAATTATTGTCTTCCAGGTAGCTCAGTGTGTCACTGTTGTACAAAACCGACCGAAAAGCTGGAAAGCAGAAGAAGCTGAGCTCCAGGTGCAGGCACAGCTGGAACCTGGTGTACTGTTGGCTCTTGGGGTGATCGGGGCAGCAAATCAGAGCTATCCATACACATACTGGTGCTTTCTGATGTGGTTTTTGTTGGCTTTGAACCTTTAAACCGTTCTTTTAAGGTAGTGGTGTTTCTCCATTCATTTATTGGGATTGGTGGGGGGGGGAACCCCAAGCCAAACTACCTGCACTGATGCAATCAATCGCTTTTGCCTGGTCTGTTTTTGAAGTTTAAGCCAAGGGGTTAGAAACCCACGACGGAAAACTCCAGCACTGGGGCTGATGGAGCAATTCCCTGAGCCGACAGCCAGGCTGGACCGTCTGGCATGCCCACGCTCCCGCTGCGCTCAGCATTTCATTGCTGCCATCAGCTATGAATACACACGCAGCTGTAAAATATGGATTTCAGTGAGGCTGGATTAAGGGTGGATTTAACTCTCTCTATCTGAAGTTTACCAAAAACCCAGAGCCATTTCAATCTATTTTTAATCTCTTTTTTTTTTTTTTTATTTTATTGTTGTTTCCCCAGCAATACTTCTTAATGGCTGTGGTTTGGAAGTAACCACTTTTATGCACCTAAAGAGTCTGTGAATGTTGGCTTTTCAGAAACCTTTCCCCACGCCTTGCACAGCTGCACTTCTGTTTTACATTGGAGAGGTTTGACACCTTAGCAGCATAAAGTTATAGGTTTTATCCCTAAAACTTCCCAAATGCAGTTTCCATTATTAACACGATTGTGACAGCCATACTTTGTTTATATTGCTCCACCTGGGGCACATAAACTTAAAGGACTGAAAATACCTCCTTGTAATAAAAGAATTTTATATAATTGCTACCTCTTGCTGTAAGGGACAGCTGGCCTTTGAAAGTTGGGAACTCATTTACGTCATTGAAGTAAAATGTAAGCCTGGGGTTTAAATGACTGTAATTTATGTTTCTGAAGCTCAAAACACAAATATAGCTGTCCAAAGGGCAAATACCTTTCCAAACAAACTAATACTCATAATTCAACTTGGAGAACATATATATCCCCTTATAGGAGGCTGTCCAGCACTGCTGGTTTCTTTCCATACCTCTTCTCTTATTATCTCTGGTTTGTTATCCCCAGTGTTAAAATTGCTGTGGTCAGCTTCCTAATTCCACTGTGTTAAAGGTTTCCCAGTCTGCTGTTTAAGGCTGGACCACAGCCCTGTGCAGGCACTGAAGCAGCCACCCACTGTCACTGGGAGCTCTGACTGGTCCAGCCTACCAGGTAGATGTGGCTGTGGCTGTGTCATCAAAGCATCTCTCATTACTGAGAACAGCTAATTTCTTGTGCCTGGGCAAAAATCAGCATCCTGTGGGGAGAGTAGCTAGAAATCACCCCACAGCTCTTGTGCTGAGCATTTTCCTGTCGCTGTCTCCAAGTATTTATCTCAACACCATTTATATACTTTGGGTTTAGGGCCCGGTTCCAAACAGATGTTGCTTGTTTAGCTTTTTTTTTACTTTTAGTTTGTTTGTTTGTCTTGTTTTTAATTTATGACACTGAAAATCTCTCTAGAATGGGCTGACACCAAAAACGTTTGTTCTAGCCCTTGGATGAAAGCACCCGCCCGTGGTCCATGCTTTTAGGATCTGCGAATTCACCAGCGCTTATTTATGGCATTGCAAAACAACAGCGACAAAAAGAAATCCAACCACAGCTCCCTCGGAGCAAATTCCAGCCTCAGAGCTCTGCTTCGAGCTTGCAAGCCCATCATCACAGGGGAGCCTGCATTGCTTTAGAAGGTGTATTTCCAAACCTCCCTTCTGGCGCGATCGTGCTCTGCCTTGGCTCCCGTCAGCATTTCTCATTTGCTTTTAATACTCAGATGGATCTGTGACTTAAAAATAATTAATCCCATTTCCGTAATTGTCAAGAGTCCGGTTGTGCTGCCCAGTGCAGTTCAGAGGAGAAGAGCAAATGGCAGATTTGCTTAGTCTTGGAGTGTAGAAGTGTGAATACTAAAATCAGGTTTCTAGCACAAGGAAGTCAAATTTCACCCGAGTGTTGTGTGTGTAAACTTGATGTCTTCCCTTAAACCACCTTTCTGAGCAAAACAAAGTATATCCATGAGGCTGGATGTTCAGGTCCTGCTGTACCTGCCCTCGTTGCAATAGTGACCAGGAACTGCCAACAAGGTGAGGACACAGCTCACTGAGTCCACATCTGATCCACATCATCTCCCCCCGTGGGCTGGGACTACAGAGAGGCTGCCACTGGGCACATCCTCCTGGCATGTTACTGGAGTTTTATTTAATGTCTTAGCCTGGTGTCTGGGAAAGCTGTGGCTCACTGGGGACCTTGTGTTAGCTGCTGTGGGACAAAATGTCCCTTCTCCATGGAGGTTTTCCCCTGAGATGGGGAGATGCGGGCACATACACATGGAAGCAGTGAGGCAGGTGGGATCCTGGCCATGCCCCGAGCTCTCAGCGGTTTGCAGGTTACCTTCAGGATTATTTTCTCCTTCAGAATCAGAGTGGAAGTACTGAGGAGGGAATTTGGGAAAAATACAGAAGTGGCTTTAGCAAACGTGTTCGGAGTCCTGCTCCCGAGTGAGAAGCGGAGCCTGAAAGGCAGCCCAGTCCTTCCTTCCCAGCACAAGTGCAGCCCCCGGGATGTGCCGTCATGTCCCAGGAATGTGTTTCCTGGACACTCTGCATCCACCTCCCTCTGCTTGCCCGGTCTCCCTCTCTCCTCTGGCCGAGCCTGCTCTCTGGGGACACACAACCTTGCGCTGGGGAGCAGAGGAGTCACAGAAGGACCAGTACCGAAGGGCAAGACCACCTTTTCACCCAGGTTTTGGAGGAGCACAGCTGCCTGTAGTTGCTGCTGCAGTAAATGGTGGGTATGGATGGGACACCCGTGTTCAAAACCCACAGCGTGGAACTATCTCAGCTTGCACCAAGGGCAGTTGTGGACCTGCTTTCCAGATGCACCATCGAAAGTTCACCAGAGGCAAGCGAGCTGAAGCTCGAGCAAATGCAAAGCTAAAGAGCTACTGCACCCAGTTCCCCGAGAGGAAACAGTCACAGATGCCAAATGAAGAATATATTCCCTAAAATAAATGGCACAGTGAATGGGATCATCACATACGATCATCACTGCCACGTGTGCACACAGGTGGTGATGGGGCTGGAAACTCAAAGAGCATTTTCCTTTCTTCCTCCCCTTCCAGGGCTGGATGTCAGAGGGTGTAAAGGAAATTTAACACGTTTCTAAGCGGACACTGTAATGAGGAGATTTACTGCTAAGCAAGGGCTTGACCCTTCAAGAGGACTAACTGCTGGAGGTGACTGCTGAGTTGAAGGACTGCTCTCAGGGTCCAGGCAATTCTTTCCATCCTTACCCTTGTATCACTGGTGTCCTTTCTTCTCTACCTGCACAGAAACAGCTGCAGATGCTGAGAAGTTAAAGCCTAGTCCTTAAGATCTATCGTGGCTGAATGTCTATAAACACCTTGAGTCTCTTTAGAGATCGCTGTGCTTGCCAAAGTCTGCAGCTTACTGGCACGTCTCATTATATGTGGTGCTTTCCCCCCTTCTGCAGCCTGTGATTATGTGAGAGCTGGAGGAAAAGTGAATTTAAAGACTTCAGTACATCCTCAATGCCTAAACTGAAAAAGTAGACGTAGCTATTCTAATTTAATTAAAACATTGAAAACTTTTAATAGCATTTAAGATGACCTCAGGACTTGGAGCCTTTCTGCAGGTTTTTTTCCGGCATGGGCAGTTATCAATATTGAAATATTACCAGAAAAAGTTGTGGGTTTTTTGTTAATATATTAGAAACTCAAGGCCACGTACTGCTTAGCTGAAATCTGTTGAACATTAATCACCAGATTCTGTGGTTTATGGATGAAATAAATCTGATAAAAAGAAACCAAACAGTAAAACTAATGGCATGATTTACCATACCCTGACTGACTGAAATAGGTTGCTTATAGGAGTATAATTCTGTTTTCAAGTAGACATACCTATTGCACAGCTAACTGGGGTGCATCTGTCCACTAAAATGGATCCAGGCTATTAATCAGCAGATATTTTCTCTGTATGTGTGTGCGTTTTAAGAGGATGACATGATACTTGATCTAGAAGAGCTCCAAGCATAAAAAAGGAGCAGTATTTTCTTGGATTTTGACTATAAGAGAAATTGTATTTTCTCTTCCTTTTCAGAACTGGGTCCCACAGAGTATGGTTTGGGGGTTGCAGAGCTGCATGGCATCGTCCATCAGAAGAGGAACGTTCTCCTAACCAATAGGTACTGTATTGGGGTATATCTACATAAAGTTTGTCATTAGGATCAGGAATTTTGAAGCAAATAATCCCCACCATCTCCACTTAGAGCAGTTAGGTTTGCAGCATGGAGTGGTGCTGCGGCACATGAGCCTTTTGGAAGATAAGGGACCAAACAATGTGGGTGACTAATGATCACTCAGTATCAGGACCAATCCCTCCTGAAAACATGTAGTATGGACACCAGTTTCTTTTTATTCCTGCCAGTACCTAACAAGAGGAGACACTTATCATTTTAGGGACTTTCCACCATTTATCTTCCCATCCCCTCTCTCCTCCCCAAAGGTGTACACTTGATACAGTCTCTTTTCTCCAGGGAAAGAACCCATTTTCGTGGCAGACAGGAATGCTGACCCACATGCCTTCTGCTGCAAGCATCCATCAAACCCAGCCTCTGTGTCCCCTGGAGTCTTAATTTTCCTCTTGACAGCAAAGACAAATGACTCCCCCAGGGCTGTTTGCTCGTGTCTGCTCAAGGTTTCCCTGATGTTTCTTGAAGATGACCTGGTTTTTAAACACACAATGAGTTTTCTTTCCACTGCCACCTACCAGTATGAAGGCAGAGAGAGATTGGAGAAAACATTATGGTGCAAATCCGCAACACACCCTCCCTCTCTGCTCTCTGCTTTAGGCTTCTTCTGGTTCCTAGATGTTGCCAGCTGTAATACTTTATCCCCATTTGGGGTTGTCCTGCACAGATATGATGATATTTTATTTGAAGTGGAACAATAAGAAGAAAATACATTTTCTAGTGTTTTTTTCAATCCACCAGAAGTTTTTTCCAATTCACTGTGAAATCTGGCTGATTTTTCTGGTCCTGTTCCTTTCCCTTTCCTTTGCAAGGCTTCCCCAACACCACACCACCAACTCCCACATGGTGGGAATATTCCCCATAGGAAAATTTCCATGTCTCTAGGGTTATCCTCAAGGAGACCACTGCTGCCACTCCAGGAGTCTGCCACTCGAGAGGCTGGGAGCTGCTGTTTGGATCATCATCCCGAAGGAAAGGAGTGGTTTGTGTGTTATTTAGTGATGATGGTTTCACTGGGTTGTGAAACAGTGCCTTGAAAACACTTCTTCTCTGACAGCTCGCTGCAGACCAGGGATGGAGAGGAAGCAGGAGCTGGCTTTGTTACCGAAATCTGCACGGTGAGGCAAGCACAGAAATGGGGACAAAGCAACTTCAGTTCCCCAGTTACCCAGTTTTGGAGATCTTGTCTTTGCGATATAGGTTTTTTATGTCATGCTTGGCAAAAAAAATGCCCTTTCTTTTATTTCCCCAAAAAAACCACCCTGTAGTATCCTACCCGAATAACTTGCTCTTGCACTGGGAAATACCAAGTGCCCTTATTTGTAAGGACTGCTGCCAGCCCTGCCTATGGTTAAACTCCTATAAAATGAAGAGACTCTCTAGCCAGATTCATCTGGGTGTTGAGAGAGCGAAGGATGCTGTTGCCACTTTCCAGTTTCCCTTGGCACAAGGATTTTCCCATCAGCCAGGACATCCCGAGGATGGGAAACGATGCTGGACCACCTGCGCGCTGGCTGTGCTCAGCGGCCGGTGAGTCCCTCCAAGCACCAGTGTTTCCAAACACGACAGAGCAGCCCCGAGGTTACACAAAGTCTTTTTGATCCCATCTCAGTGACCCCAGGGCTACAAATGCTGCTGTGGGACCTTCTTTTGCGCTGGAACGCGCTCCTTTTTCGCATGAAAGCTCCACAACCCTGGCACGCTGCGACACAAACTCTCCATGGCTGTTGAAGGCAACAATCAGATCCTGGATAGAATCACAGAATGGTAGGGGTTGGAAGGGACCTCTGCAGATCATGGAGTCCAACCCCCCTGCCAGAGCAGGGTCACCCAGGGCAGGCCACACAGGAACAGATCCAGGTGGGTCTTGAAAGTC
>WTSP01019461.1:0-100988 GCA_025331215.1 Actenoides lindsayi | reverse complement strand
TGGCGTCGCGCCCCCGCCTCCCTCAGCCTCTGGGGACGGCCCTGCCCGGCCTCGCCATGAAGCTGCACTTCAGCATCACCGCCGCCGAGGAGCTGCGGGAACGGCGTGGGGGCCGCTACGTGGTGGGCGCGGGGCGGGGAAGGGAGCGGGCGGCGGCGGCAGGGAGCGGCGGGGCCGAGCGCGGGTCTGACGGCGGTGTGCTTGCAGCTGTACTCGGTGTGCCTGGAGGGCTTCCTGCTCGGCAAGGTGCGGTACAGGCAGCTCCGCCGCTGGGACGCGCAGGTGAGGGCGGGCACCCCGAAAAGCCTCGGGACGGGGGCCCCGCAGCCAGGCCGGGCCGGGCCCCTGTGAGGGCTGCGGAGCGGGACGGGCTCTCCCGGCCCGCACAGGCCCAAGGGGGGGAGTTGGGGCAGCGAGTTGTTTCTGCCCAGATCCGCGTTGTTAAAGCCTTCCCTCACGCTAACGCTGATGCGCCTGGTGCCGGTCTGGGCCTTGCCCACCCGGCCCCGGCCGATGCTGTGCTGTCAGGGGGGCAGAGCTGATGCTCGCCGAGCACCCGCGTTTGCAGGGTGAAATCCAGCAACAACTGAGAGGCAAATAAAGAGAAGACAAACCCAAGGGATGTAGCCCAAGTCTCTGGTAAGCTGGTGTAATGGGAGACGGTGGTCGAGCAGCACACAGCAGCTGTGGGCTCCGAGTGCCTCTTCTCCTTCGCCTCTGAGAGAGGTGCAGCTGCTTTACTGAGGTGTTTAACCCCATGAACAGCTCTGTAGAGTCTATAGAGGTCAGTCCAGGCAGATTGCACAGTCAGTTGCAGGGGTTTTTGGGCTAGTGAGGGCTTAACTGATTGTTGGATCCCTTGGCATGAATTGTGTGTATCTCAGGACCCTTTCCACACAGGCAATTACAAACCAGACGGAACACAGGCCTGGCGTGGAGCAAGAAATAGTGGGCATAAGGGACTAATGCATGGCCCCAGCTAACTGGGGTGGAATATTTCAGGGCGAATCTGCAAGTTTATCTCTGCTTTTGTTTCGTTTCTTTTTGAGTTGCCTTTGGCCTTTCCTCTCCATCCTTCCTCTGGCTTTCTTAGGAAGATATACAGGAGCATGGGATGTTGAGCTCTTCTGTGGCAGGAGAGTGGCTGCCAACCTTCTTTTTGCTAGCCTGGTCTTTCTGGCTTTTGCCAGTCCTTGGTTCCAAGTGAAATCTTTCATAGGTCTTCTGTCAGTCTGGTTACACACTGTCATCTCTGCTGAGCAGCCTTATTTTACCTTGACAACCCTATTTTAGGGCTCTGTTTAATGAACGCATCTTGTGGTGGTGCTCCTCCTTGCTGTGCTCTCAGTTGCAATGAGGGGACCACTCTGGAGCAGCCTTTTCAGCCAGGTAACCCTGTTGAGGATCAGTCCATCTCTTCCAACTCTGTGTGGCCGCACAGGCAGCTGGAGTAGCACAGCTAAGAGGCAGCTGAGTCAGCAGCAGGGCTGCCATGGGAAGCAATGTTTGCTGAGCTGTGCTCTTGTGCCCCAGCTCTGCAATTCTTTTCCCCGTGTGAGCTCTCGCAGTAATATTTTGCTTTGGTTAATGGAGCATTTTGGGTGACATATCTGAACTAATAAACCAGCTTACATATTTGCTCACTTTCTCTTTAAGGCTTACAGTTTCTCACTCAGGAGGTTTTAATTTCATTAATGCTTTCAGCAAAGTCTTTCCTTTCTCTGTGTCCCCTGTAACTGACAGTTTGCCTCTTGCTGGGCTTTACAACTCGTTTGCTGATTTTTATTTTTAATGCCTTCATTTGTGCTGTTGATAGCTGTCATACTTGGTCTTGAAGCTTACAGCTATGTTGCTGTCACTTAATTTCTTCCCCGTACTTCATGAGGTTTCTTGTCTATATTTATCATGTCCTTTTCTGCTTATTTTGCATGAAATACTCTGTGAAGGTAGAAAAATGCACACAGACAAGAAGCGTTAAACTCCAGGGCACTGTAACTTCACCCTTCTGACCAGACCACATGTGGTGTCCCCAAAGCCTTACAGATGCAACAATTCTGTGGTGATTGAAGGATGTGAGTTAGAAATAAACTTTCCCCATGGACAGATGTCTGCATGGTTATATTGATGCTCTGGATCTATTGATCCCCTGGAGGATCTGTCTCTGACTTCTCTTGGATGTGATGCTGGACTAGTTGTGCCTCTGATTTCCTTCACCTCTACAAGCCCCTCTCTGAACTCATGATACAAAATCAAGACACAATTGTTGTTCGTGATGCTGTGCATTACCTGCCCCTTTCCTCTTTCTCTGCATTTTCCTGCTCCCCATCACTTCTTATTCTGAGACTGCCTCTGTTGTTTGACATTACCAAACTCTGTTCCTCACTGCCTTCTAGAGCAGCTGTTCCCTACAAAAGGAGTGTCTGAAGGGAGCAACTGTTCCGAGGCATTGTAGTGAATGGAGCGTGTGAGGTTTTGGGTGCACTGTTCAGTGGGGAGGTGCAGGGATCTTAACTCTGAGCAACACTGCCTCACCTCTAAGTGCCTTACCTCTAAATGGGATTCTCAGCCTTAAACAGAGTACCCAAGGCAAATGGTGTAGAGAGAGGTGTGAACAACTAAGAAGGAGAGATCTTGCCTAGAAGGAGCTGCTTAGGCAGGGGTGAGAGAAATGCTGAGGAGAGCAGTGAAGCCTGAGCCCTTCTCTCATGGAGCTAGGCCCTTGGCTGTGGATTGCCAGCAGGTGCCTGTCTTGATCTGAGGATTTACTCCCTTGACCATCCTCTGAGAGGTGGCACTTTGTGTTGGTTGTAAGAGGGTCCAGAGGTGGCTCTGCCTTCTCCCCTTATTTTAGGGGCTAGAGCATTAAATAGTGGGAAATCCAGTTTTCATTCCCTCTTCTGTCTTGCCTATCTAGGAGTGTGAAGTGTTAGCAGTAGGAAGGACAGCTTTTTGTTCTCTGGGGCCTGCCCCCTGACCAGTTCACTCCTCGTAGAGCTGTGGGTCTTTATTCAGCTTATGGAAAGGCAAGGCTTTCCTACAAGAATACACAAGTGACAGAAAATTCTAGAGTGGGGCTAGAAATTGCCCGGACAGTGGTTTGTGTGCTAAAAATCTTACTGGATTTCCTCAAAACTGAGCAGTTGCTGAAGGCACAGGCTCTCCTTGCTTTCCACATTTGTAATGTTTGCATTTGGCTTTTCAGTTTGGCAGCTGCTTAGTGCATCCCTCTCTTAACAAATATCATAATAATGAACCCATGTTCTGTTGGAGGACTGAAAGGAGCAGATTATTTCTTGCAATTTTTGGAGCAGTCACTGGTTTTCTTCAAGGCAGGGAGTCAATAGGCAGGGTCCTCTGTAGGGGTAAGAGTGAAAAGCAGCACTGATGGATTCTGGTGGTGATGCCAGCATCTACTAAGTCAATTAGCAGCATCTGGTATTGATATGAATGAGTGCTGTGAAAATAATTCCAGACAATGATAAAACAATTGGTAAAAAGGAAATAAATATAGAAAAGTGGGGTTTGTGGGTTTTGGTTTTGGTTTTTATTGTTGTTCTGGGGTGGGTTTTTTTAAAGCAAACCTTCATTTAGCCAATCATGTACCAGAATAGTCTCATACCTCTGATTGCTTGGACAGCTTCTGCACACCTATCTTTTTAATTTTCACATGAAACATTTTAAGCTTAGAAGGGTGGCTTCTCCTTTTTTAACTATTTAATCAGGTACCTGAGAAGGAAGTGCTCAGAGGCCTGTTGATTCTGTATACAACCCAGACATAACAGCCTTCCAGTTACAGTGCTGCTCTGTTTTTTTCAGGGTAGCACTTTTGTTCCTGGTGCCGTCTGACTTTGGCATCTGCACAGCTCGGATGGAGCGTGGCCCTGGGTGACACAGCTCGTCTAGACAGCACAGCCAGGACCTCACACCCACCACAGCAAACCTGTGGGATTAGACTAAGTAGGAGACTAGCAGTTCTGGTTGACTGCACTTTAAAACTGGTGATGTCTCCTGCTGAGGAGGGGAATATTGATTGCAGAAAGAGGAAAAGGAAACAGCACTGACTATGGCATGTGTCTTTTTGGGGGGGAGATGAGAGTTTACAAGTGTGATATCTAGGGAAGCTGCCCTGTCTCTTATAGGTGGAAATCTTGAAGGAAGAATAACTACTTCTTCCACCAGGTTGGACCATCCTGTCTGGACTTCTGGCACAGTCAGACTGAAGCTTGTTTTTGTGCTCTGCTGTTCTGTGGGGTTTCCTGCTGCTTGCTCCTGAAGCTGCTTCTGAGTTGGGGAGGTGGAGCAGTGTCCAGCCTTGGTACTGGGCTGGGAGGCAGGGCAGGCCCAGGTGGGGGTGGCTACTGGGTATTGTTGATGGGAGCTGCTTGGTCGGGCATGCAAAGAGGCCAAAGGATGAGAGTCCTCCCCTGGACCAGACAGGTCCTTCCAAGCCATCCTGCTCCACAAGCTGTCCAAGCAGCACAGGGCACTCTGGCTTGGGGCTGAGACACGTGTCTTCTGTGGACTGGCTTTAGGTTGCAGAAGCAAACCCTGAGCCTTGACAGAAATGGTCAGAAGCAGATTTTGGGTAGGGGACCCCTGTCTTATGGTGGTGTTGGCCTGTCAGGGCAGCAGACAGTTGGCACCTGGCACCACCAGGTACAATGCTGTTGTTGACTTGCATTTAAAATGTAGCTGAGGCTGTTGGGTTTTTGAATACAAATAACTGGCTAGTTTTGTTCCACCAGAATGAATTTTCATGCTGGTGGCTGCTAGTCTGGGGGACTTCTCAGCACTGTACCCGAATGCATGCTTACATTTTACAGGCATTTCTCTTCTTTCAGATGTGGAAAAAGTCCAATTGGTTGGGAGAAGTTTCTCTTCTCTGTAGTCCAAATCCTGAGGGGACACAATTGCATTTCAAGAAGCCTACTAAGCAGCTAACACTGAGATGAATTAATTTTATTTTTTTTTTTTAAAGTAGGTGAGAGGCTCAGCTTGTGCAAGCTGATGATAACAGCACCACTTTGTGTAGGTGAGGCATGGCCTGAACGCAGAGGGAAGAGGGAGGACCTCCTTGTTGTCAATGTGGCTCTGGCTTTCTGACTTCTGGCAACTCTCTTTTTATTTTTTTATTTTTTTCCTTGTATCTCCTCAGTTTACATGCCTGTAGAGCAGAGATAATATTTTTGCAGTGCCTGGGGGAAGATCACATGTGTGAAGGACTTTGAAGATAAAAAGCACTCTATACTAGGCTGTTACTGTGAGCTTTGCATAAAAACATTATTTCTTTTATGCTGTGCATCTCAGAGCAATTCACACATCTCTAAGAATCAAGAACTCAGAAATAACCACGTGTTGCCAATGTAGGGAAAGTGGAGCTGTGAGAACATGCCCCTTTTCTGGGGCCAGCCATTCTAGCCATTGGGCAGGAAAAGCTATTGCCAATTCTTGCAATAGTAAATATATTTTTATTTTTTTTTTTCCATTCAAGCTTCAGCTGCTGGAGTTGTGTGAAAGACTTGAGCATCTGGGTCCAGGGGGAAAAAATGTCATCCCTCACAGGATTTAGTGACAATAATTGCCAAGTTGAATACTGGTGCTTCAAAATTAATTAGTAGTAATGTCTCAGCAGGCTATAGGAGTCTCATTTTCTGATCAGATGTTGTTTCAGTCTAGGTGAAGGACTATTTCAGGCAAACTTTCTGTGTGTTGCTGTGTTTGGTAATGTGCCTGTCGGGAAGGTCAATATGAGCTCACCTCTTGAGGTTATTTGTCTGTAGCAGAGAATTTTTACGATTCCAAGTGACCAACTACTGCCCAAATCTGTGTTGGAACTATCTTATGTTATCACACCATAATGGAATTGTGATTCTCTAGTCAGAGGTAGGTTTTGTACAGAGGTTTTGTAGATTTTGTACAGAGACATTATGCTCTTCTTAGCCAGCTAATACAGCTGGAGGAAGAATCAAACTTTCAGATAGTTTGTGTTGCTGAAAGGTTCTCTGTTTTTTGTGGTGTTGTTTTGTTTTTGTTCCCTTTGACAATATTAGATGATCTGACAAAAGTTACCACCTCTCATGGCCAAAAGAATAAAAGCCTCCCAAGATAGCCAAGGGCAGAAGTCACCAGCTTTTAAAACATAGTTCTGTGGTTATAGATCAAAGAAATCCTGTATGGATCTATAGGGAAGAGAGGATGTGTAACCAGATCTAGTTTGTCTGTGAGGTGTGTAAGAGCTAGCTGATTAAGGTTAATACAGTGCTACTTTTCTGGCTCAGAGCAGGAGCTCAAAAGTGTCAAGACTATAAAAACTGAGAGAGCCATCAAAAGAGGTTGCTCACTTGGGAAGTCTTCTGGTGGCTTCCCAGGCAGAGGTAGCGTGCTGTGGGCCCTAAAGGCCAGCAGGGAGACTCTGGGTGGGTACCCTGTGCCCTTTGTAGGTCCTCACATCTCACTGGCAAAACAAGAGAACATTGAAAGGTCCTTGGAATCTATGAACATTCCTTCATTGATGCAGAGCTTTGTTTTGCAGCTGAGGCAGCTTTTTGGGAGTGCTGTGCCTGCTTTCCCTCCAAAGTTTTACCTGGTCATGACCAAGTCAATGGCAGATGAGAGACGATCTCAGCTGGAGCAGTACCTCCAGAATGGTAAGACTGTCTACAAGAACCTGATCAGCTCTCATGTGTAGACCCTAAACCTTTGAGGATGTGTCTACAATTGTGACTGCAGGCCTGAGATGAGTAAGTGTGTATCTAAAAGGCTGGGGCTAAGCAGTGCAGCCCTGCCCTGCCTGTTGGTTCACTGGCTCTAGAACAGCAGCATATCCTATTTATCTTACTTCTGAAGCAGCTGCCTTTCCACAGCTTTCCCAAAATGTAAGGGTGCAGTTTCACACTAAATGTAAGCCAGCTTGACCTTCTGATGGCAGCCTGTAGTCTGGCTGTCCTCTGTTGTGATGGACTGGGAGCTGAGCCACCCATTCCTGCTGCTTCACAGCTGACAGAGGGCCAGCTGAGAGAACTTGTGGCTGGTGGGCAAAAGAGGGGGACAAAAAAGGCAGGCACTTGCACTTGTGTAGTATGGAACTGGGCTCTTCATAAACCTCTTCCCTTTGAGGGCTTCCAGGCAGACTTGTGAGAATGATAGCAAGAGTCTGTAGAAAAGTGAAATCTCGGGCGCAATGCATTGTGTTATAAACCAGGTCTGCAGGGTACCTAGAGTGTGGCTTTGGACTTTCATGTAAGCCAAGAAATAAAAAAAATAACCATTTTGACTACCCAAAAAAAAGGGTATGTGAGGGGTTGAGCTTAAAAAGGTTTTGTAGGCTCTGCTTTCAGATACTCTGTGCCAAGACTTACAAAACAAACTCGAGATTAGACTTTAAAATCTTACTTGGTGATTGTTTTATCTTTTTCACTTGAGTATTCAACTCAAATAGAGTTACTGGCCATGAGTGACCATGGAGTTACCTGGCCAAGAGCCTCACTGTAGTCTTGCTTTGGGAGAACAGCAACACTGGGTGTTTTTTGCACTGCTCATAGCTTCAGTGATTTAACAACAGGCTAGTGGAGGTAGCTGTGCAGAACCCAAAGGATGAGTCAAGTAGCACTGATGATTTAACCAATAGTCATATTGGATACATCTTGGCTTTAGATGCTGCCTGTGTTTTTCATATTTTGGCTAAGTTTGGTGTCCTCCCTCCCCACTTTCCTCCTGTTTTTCAGTTACTTTGGATTCCAGTATTACCAACAGTGCTGTCTTCGTAGGTTTTTTCCGAAAGCTACAGCAGGTAAGCTTTGAATTTTTCAGCCAAATACTTTGTTACATGAAAGAGTTGAAACATTATCCTACCTCCTGAGTTCAAGGCTTCCTTTGCTCTCTTCCTTTCCTTGTGCTCTTAGTGGATTGGTCTGTCTTGTGCAGCAGCAAGTTCCAATGACAGAATGCTCTCTGTGAAGCCTGGGTGGCAATAATAATACTATTGCTATTGTTTGGTCCCTGTCTGAACTTGTTTCTCACATGGAAAGAACTATTTGCTTTGTTTTGATATCCTGTGGCATATCTGATGAATCTTTTTTGCCTCTAAACAGTTCCCAGAAGGGTCTTTGTGAGAGCTCAATAGGAGGATTACGCACATTCTTGGATTTTGCAACTGTAAATGCTTTTTGGTAGTGTCAGTGCTTTGGACTGACAAGTGTATTGATGACCGCTGTGAAAACGCGTGTCCTCTTACCTTGTAGCTGGGGCAGTGAGCAGACTCTGCCATGTATTGGAGCTGTTGCAACCTAGATGACTTTTGAAATCTATTTTAATACGGTCCATGAGGTGTATGATCTTTCTTTGGCAGGCTTGGAGCCTGGATAGCTCTTGCTTGTGTCTGACTGCTGCAAGGTGCTGTATGTCCCTTTTTCTTCCTTTACCTCTTCTCCAGCTGCTGTGGTTCTTAGGAGGATAGTAGTGTTTTGGAGCAGATGGGTGCAGTGTGACTCCCACCAGCATTTTCAGGGAGGCGATACTGGTTTAGGTTCTGGGAAATGGCTGGCATGTTGTTGTTGCTGCTGTAACCTTGTTTGCAGTGAATTGTTCTGGGGCAAGGAGATGTTTTGAAGGACTGAGTAAGAGTTTTGAGTCTCAAGAGCTCTTCACTTGCTATGTGTGATTAAGTTATGTAAAGGGAGTTCAGGAAATGGTGTGAAGTATTCCTTACAAATTCTAGAAAGCCTTTTCCTTCGATGCTTTGTAAATAAAAAGACAGTGTTTATTTACAGTATCGTGAATTCAGACCTACTGAAGTGCTCAAGACAATGAATGAAAAGCCCCTTTCTGACCAGGGATTTCTTTTGTGAAATGCAGTCTCTCTTTAGTTCTAATCCAATGCCTGTTATAGCTGCACAGTTAACTCCCAGCAGCTGAGTTTTAATTAGTCTTAATGACACTGATAACAGGTCTGCTAAAGAAAGTTAAATCTATCAGGAATGTCTGCAATTTGCCCTCAAACACTGCCAACTGACAAAGTTCTGGCAGGAAATGACTCTTGAAAATGCATGTTTGCAGTGTTTTGAGATGCTTTGGCATGGCAGTGTTGTGGATTTTTCTTAACATGCCATCAGAAATGGGGTGTGTTTAGGTTTGGGTTTTTTTTTCACTCCAGGCCCTTTTGGTGGAGAGGGATGACTTGGTAAGTACATATGTGACACTTACTTGATTTACAGGTTATGTATGTTTGTGTGTGTGCTAATTAAGGCATGTGATAACTGTGCTGCCAAAAGCAGACAGTTATTTTGTAGAGTTCAAGGTAGGCACAGAATTACACCTTAAATGTTAGTGCAAGGTCAGTACTGTCTCAAGACATAAAATTAACCCAAATTTCTCTTCAACATACAATGGCTTTCCATACGCAGTGTTTAGGCTTCCTGCCTGGCAAAGACAGTAGTTCTTCAGCTTTTATTGTTGTTGTTGTTTGCAATTTAAACTTAAAATGATTGTGCTTACATAAATTACTGCTTCATAATACAAAGAGCAGTGGTGCTTTGTGTCCTTTCATTATGGTAACGAATGAACTCCCAAGAGAGATCAAATAACCCTGTGAGACACAGGAGTGCATCCACTGGCACTGCCTGTGCACAGTGCCTTTCACTGGTGTAACTGATGGCTGAATAAGTATTAATTTTGGTTATTAAAGAAGCTCACTCATCAAACTGGCTCTGTTGTGCACATTCCAGTATTTATTAGTATGCTGTGACTTGAGATGTCTTACAGCAGCGTGGCAAAATCTGCGTAACGGCATCGAAAGGCATGTAGTGAAGTTCATCTTTTAATCACCTCTCTACTGTTCTTCCCTTCTCTGTTGTTGAAGATGTGTAGGCAGCACTTAGCATACTACACATTGCTTAGGAGTGAAAACAGAGTTAGGGGGTTCAGAGTTACTGCTACTTAGTGCCAGAGTCTGGCATTACCCCAAAGTTGCTCTGGTTTACGTTACATTGCAAGAGGGATGATTAATGAAAGATTCAAGAATGGAACATTGTTGAAGTGATTAAATAGTGTGCTCCTTTTCTGTCAATGACGTGGACTACTCAGTCTTGGCTACCTGAAAGAAGTTAGTGCACCCCTGTACAGGCAACCTGCCAGCTAACGTGGAAGAAGAGGCAGAGGGGACTGCACTGCAGGTGAATGGGAAGCAGTCAGCCTCTTTCCTGCCTTCACAGCTATTTATTGAGCATGGATTCACCTGCAGGTAAAACCAGTGCAGCTTTTATAATAGAAACCTTCAGTTTTAATAGGATGTGAAGATAAGAAACCAGAGGTGAATGAGATGGCCAGGCTAGGCTTTTTTTATCCTAAAAATTCTACTGCTGACTTTTTTCACTTCTGTCTTCCTTTAGGAGAGACAATAGAGCTGCCTTCTCAAGTATTCTGTTGGAGCTTGCTTCATTTACTTGGTTTTTCTTAAATCAAGCAGTATTTAAGCTTCTAGCTGAAGATATTTGTATAGGTCACTGACTAAAATAGAAGATGCAAAGGAAAAGTCAAACTGAATTTAAGACCTCTTTGGTCTTTGAGGTCGTGGTCTGTCTCTGTATTGGGCAACCCTGGAATAATGTGCTGTATTCAGGATGTAGCTCTGAAGGCAGCTGGTCACTTTTCATCTATGAATAAAATGGAGACCTATTTCCTTGCAGCAGCAGAGGTTTGGAGTTAGTGACCTAGGAAGCTGACCTTTTCCAGTCTGTGTTGCTGGAGAACACCAGCCTTCAGCATGAGCAAAAGGATTCAGGTGTTGGTGAAAGTACAGATGAAAAGTCCCTGAGCACTTGAGCAAACAGAGCCAACCAGTGCCTGATAACAGGCAAACCCCAGTGTTCTTATGTGACTTGTTTCCAAGGTGTTCTTTTCATTAAACCAACAGCAACAACAAAACCCTAAAGAAAATCCCTCACTAGCTCTTCATTATTCTGTATTCCTACATTAATGATTGAGCTGGGGCAGGCAAGTGGGGGGAGCAGGCAGCAGTTCTAGGTGTTCCAGGAGATTTTACCACAGGTAATAGTGACAGCATTAAGGGAAGACTGAAATAAGCAGTATTAAGGGGTACAAGTAAGTGTCCAATTCTAGTTAAATGGCATGTTCCCTGAATTTCAGGAGGAACAGTTTAGAAAACATGGAAAGCACTACTGACTGTGTACTGTTGCCAAAAGACAGTTAGCTTGCTTCTTTTTTAAATGTTGGTGACTGTTTTGAGTGAATGAGACAATGACTCTACTGCTTTTTCCAAAACTAAAATAGCAGCCTGGGAGAAGATCTGAACTCTTCTGACTCACTGCTGCAATTTTCTTTCAAAAGTATTCTTCTGTCCATTTTGTAAGTGGTTGGGATTGCCACGTGCACTTATTGCTGGCACTGAGATATGCTTTTCCCTTTGTATTTGTATTAAACTTACGCTGGATTCCCTCGTGTTGTTTTGGGGGCTTGTCTGTGTGTGTATTTCTTCACTTAACACTCTCTCTTCTCCTGCCTTACAGACTGCACTGCTTCCTCCTTTTGTTTTTATGTAAGTAAACTTTTTTTTTTGGTCTCAACAATACTCTGCAGATAAAAGGCTAAACACAAATGTTTCTAACAGTGAATGATGTGTGGAGTTTCTGTCATGGACAGTTCTGCCTTCTGGGGTAAAAGCATGTGATAGAGCTGGGGGGGAATCCCCAAACCCAGCAGTTTGGGAGAAATCTTATTTCTGGTTTGCTGTGTCATAGCCATACTAAGAGAACAGTGATCAAAACTTGGAGATAAGAAAGCAGGGAATTTGTCACAGTTTTAAAAAGAAGACTTTGGCACCACTGGTCTACTTATTAAACAGCGATACTTGCTGGGAGCATTCTAGATGGAACTGAGATTTTATTTCCCTTAATGCATCCTTTCTTGCAGATCCTCAGATTAAGCTGCCTACTGATTTGTTGTATGGTGTTCTTGGAGAACTCAAACCGCTTGGATGTAGCTTGAAAGTGTGGATCATGCTTCTCCTCTTCCCCTTGTGATTGCTGAGTAGTGAGGTGGCAAGTAGGGTAGGCTGCTGCGAGGTGTGATTCCACTCAGGGTGACGGTTGTGTCTCAGACTCTGGGCTGCCACAGTGGACAAGGTAACCTGTGCTGAGGCTGTGAAAGCTGCAGGAGCAGCAGTGAGGATCTGGCAGAAGCAGCTGCATAAAGTCCTTCCTGTCCTTTCCCTATAGGAGCTTCAGCATTAGCAGCCCACAGCCCGAAGTGCTTGCTGCGGTGCGCGAGTCTTTGCCGCCCAGCACTGCTGAGTCCTGGGTAGGAAACTGGCTGTATAGTGACCTGCTTGCTCCTCACTGAAAGCCAGTGATGACTTATGTGTCTTTACCTCATTCTGATGTTTGCATCCCGGGATTGGTCCACGTTTTATATACATTTTTAGCACATGTGAAAGTTTCCATACCAAAATATGTGTGCCTGAGGAAGTGTCTGCTCCTTCCCTTTCAGGGAAGTAGTAAAGTACTCAGGTAAGCACGGGTGAGATCAGCCCCAATGTGAGAGAGAGGGGCTTTTGCATCTCCACAGAGGCGAAGTAATGCTTATTTTAATTAAAGGAATGACTAGACCTGGCTCCTAGATTAGAAGGAAATCAGTTTGGGGATAAAGATCAAATCTGTGTGGATCTCCAGAAAGACTTCAGGTGGGACACTGCCTAATGCCTTGAGAAGAGGTTCTCTTGCTCTTTAATGCATCTTAGCAGGTGTGTAGGCATGCAGCTCGGTGATCTCACTGGGTGGCAGGAACATCTCTGAGAAATATGTTTGAAAAACAAATATTGTTTTGTTTTGTTTTTCCGTCCCCCTGTTTTAGTGTTTCCCTCCCCATATCTTTCTACAAACTTTTGACATAAAAATAGTGGAGAAAACCACATTGCTGTGCTCTACCTTACTGTTGGAAATGTGTGCTTTACTTCTATCCTGACTGCATCAATCATCAGCTGACAGCCACAGGATCTGGCTTCTGTACTTTACTTTTCCAGATTGCAAATCACCCCTTTCTTTATGTCTAGACACTAAGACAGCTCTGTGAGGTCACTTATTTGGGACCTGTTTTCTCATGACCTAAATGCTTTCAGGTTTCTTCGTTATATCCCCCTCCGTTTGTGGTGGGTTTGAACCATGAGCACTGACGCTGCACAGTATTCCAGTAGCAGTGGCTCTGGCATTAAGGTACCATGGCCTTGTTATTCTCACTGGAGAGTTTCTTATTTATAGGTACAGGGATGCATTTTATTTTTTCTTTTGGCAGGACTGTGGCTTTTAATATTCACATGCAGCTGTTTATCCACCTCCTCTTTTTGGAGTCTGTACTTCCTAGGACAGTGGTTGTGTTGCTTCTGCTGACACTGAGACAGCAGGTAACCTGTGCTCAGCTTCACAGCAAAGCAACCCTTCTCTAATTCTGCAGTATCTTCCCAGTTGCTGTTCTGCATATGTTTGTTTTGGGTTTTTTTATCATCTGCAAGCTTGAGCAGGAATTTTATTCACTTACTGTTTAGAAAACAGTAATCACAATTGTTTATTTTACTTGAGTAAATAGCCAAATGGAACATCAGTGTCTTCTGAAGGGTTCCAGCAATATGGGAAGCAATAAACCAGTGTTCTGTTTCTATCTCACAGGATACATTTAAGATCCCAACCCAGAGAGCAGCGTTGGACGTTCACCTCGCTGATGGCAGCAGTGTTGGACTTGATATCCAGACATCGGACATCGCAGAAACAGTATTAGAGGTAAGGAGCTTCTGGAATTGAGCTGAAACTTTCCATTTCTGAGAAGTGGGCAAAGCTGAAGACAATTTCAGTCAGGAAAGGATAAAATTCCATATCTGGAGATGTAAAACAGTATCTTCTGTAGGGTTTTTTTTTGTGCTGGGGGTGAAGGTGTGGGAGACATGGCTGATTTTGCAGATGCTTCTCGTGTTTGTCCATGGTTTATCTCTTCTTAATGCTACCTGCCCTTAGCTTCTATGGCATTTGGCTGTCAGCTTCAAGTTTCCTTTATATATTTTCTGATTCTACCACGTATGCTGTTCCCTGTGGGGTCACAGTCTTAATTACCTCCCCCCTTTGCTTTATAATGGTGAAAGTGCTCGAACACTGTAGTCAGATATTATGGTGTAAGCCTTGGCTTTTGTCTTAGCTGGTGCACTGCTGTTAAAATCTAGTGTGCAACTGATAGATCTTGTTTTTCTGCATGCTTCTCCTTTACTCATGTTGTGTCCCTTGGTGTTTGCAGTTGAACTGTGGGACTTTCTTTGCAGTATTGGCGCAGGCCTAGCGCCGTGGCTCTGGGATGTCTGTAACAGCTGCTCTCATACATACAGCAAACAATTGCTGGTTACTTTTTGAAACCAGTAGCAACCAAGTGTTGTTTACACAACTAGCTGGCTCGCATTTGAAACTTTCAGCTGGGGTTCCCTTATGCCAGGAGAGGAGGAGCAGCAGGGGCTCTCCATACTATGTGTGCGTGCAGGGGCAAGGCCAAAGAGTCTCCCTTGGCTGCTCCCATTTCCCAATCTTAACAGCAATAACAAAGTATACACCTGCCAGATGGGTGCTCATCTTTGTCATGGGAATCTGAAATGTCCTCCTATCATCCAGAAAATTGTGTGCTGTGTTTCTGTCGTGCGTTTGCAGTCTGAGTTTGTGGAGGTAGTTCTCAGCTGGCTGTAGGTCTGAGTGAGCTGATCATGAATTGATCCTCCTCTGTCAGGCTGAAGAACACGCAGTATCTGTGCACAGTTACCATGAGTTGGCTAACACAGGGTAACCCCTTGCTGGCTTTGCTCTGCTGTGGGGTTTGCAACATCTCAGGTAATGCTGGACTGGTTCTTCCAGGAGAAGGTAAGTCAGAGCTGGCCTTAGACCCTGCAACAGGAGACTTTTAGGGTGGAAGATGCTGGAAGCAAAACGTGTTGGGGTGGTGGGGAGATAGGAATTTTGATCTGGGGAGAGGGAAGTGAGTGCTAACAGGGAGGAAGAAGTCAGGAGACATTTTTAAATAGGAGATTGGCATTGGGACCTTGAGTAAGGAAAGGATTTGCTAAGATACTTTTAAAAATACTAATAATTTGGGCTTGATAGACTTGTTAGTTTTGCAGTGGTTCAAGGTAATTATCCAGCCAGACAGTGGTGGTGGTTGTTGCATTTATAGATGTTTAATGTTAATGTGGCACTGTAAAGAAACAGTGACACTTGGAATGCTGCAGACACCATTTCTTCTCTTGTGGTCTTAAAGATGAGAGAGGACTTCTAGGAATTATTGAGCTTTCTCCATTGTAAATGGTCTACCACATGGGTTCTTTTGCAGTGGAGGTAGACTTTTGCAGCTGTCACTTCCTGATGTTTTGGTGTTCAGGCAGCATACACCAGCTTGTGCTTTGATCCAAGAAATAAAATAAGTCCAAATCCTACTGCTTCTGAGCTCTGTGTTTGACACTGCTGGGAGATGCCAGCTCAGTGTTACGCTCCAAAGGGGTAACGCGTCGAAGCTCTGTGGCTAATTTCTTACTGTCATTGGTGGGGTCACCTTAGCACAGAGGTAGAGTGAAAGATGGTGCTGCTAATATTCACTTTTTTGTCTGTTGTGTTTGGACTTCTGAAATTTTCTTCCTGTTATGCCTAATGTCTGCAGGGAGAGTGAGGCAGGGGATATTTATGCTCTGCTGCCCTCTCCGGTGACAGTGCTGCCACCAACAAGTAGAAGAAAAACAGCACAAATGTGTTGTTTGATTTTTTTAACTTGGAACGATTCTTCCCAACCTATATTTAGCTTGGTGTCTGCTTTTTTTCCATGCACAAAATGCCTGCTTTTTAAGTAAGCTGATGCAGCTGGCGAAACCCCTTCTGAATTATGGAATCAGTGGATTTACAGTGCTGTCAATGCTGTCTGTGACACAGAGCTGGAAGTGTTTGGCAGTGGCAACCTTTGGAAGAAGACTGGAAACTGGTACTTCCTTCCACCTTCTGCTCAGGCAAAGACCAGCTTCTCTGACCAAAGCATGACTCCTCTGCCAGGTTGTAGAATCCTGCTATGACAGGAGTAGTCTCAGGGGTAGAGAGTTTCCTTACAGCTGCCACTCCACTTTTCTGTGAACACAGGAGATTATGGGTCACCACAGAATTTAGGAATGCTCCAGTGGCACTAAGCCCTTTTAGGTTATGGCTGCTTTATCTTATATTTTGGTTTTTTCAGGTTCTAAACCAGAACAAGACAATTGCCCCAGTATAATTCAGAGGTTTCGGTGCTCACCTCTTCCTCATTTTTCTGTCCCCAGTATCCCACTGTGCAGCTGGTCCTGCAAATAACTTCTGTGTTTTCTGTTGATACTACTTTTGCCCTCTTTCAGAGAAGATAAAGGGCCCGCAGAAGATGAAGGGGCCACAACAAGCTAAAGACAATCCAGATGTCAAGCTGGATAGGATTTTTTCCTCCTTATGCACTCACAATAATGAAAGCTCAGCAGAGGTCAAGTCTGCTCATCAGAAGCCTTCCCACAGAATTGTAAAACCTTACAAATAAGACTGCTGCTTTCAGTAAAGGAGCAGGACTTCCAGATACTTCCTAGGGAAACAAGAGGACTCTCTCAACTTGGAAAATACACAGATCCTGTAAAAATACCTACTTATGATGTTTATGAGCAATGTTGTTACTTCAGAGTACACAGTGCTCACTGCACAACAAGATTTGAGAATTTAGTAGTAAAGATCTGGCATATCATGGCAGATGCCTTGTGTTCAAGGATATTTAAATGCATGGCAGAGTAGTAAACACTTTCTATTTTATTACATTTTTATGTTCCTTTTAAACCTATGAAATTCCTGCACCAGCTCAAATGCTGCAGTATGGGAATGGTTATATTTGCTTTTAAATGGGCAGTTAGATGGGACATAAGGGAAAATTTAAAACCAATTAAGTTAATAAGGAAGAAATGTTCAATACCTATTCCTGCTAATGGATAGCTAAGCTTCTGACCTTCTCTGGTTTTCTGTTTTTAAAGGTTACATTGTGCAAGATGGGGCTACCAAGAGAATTAATGAAATATTTCAGTTTCTTTTTCTTTCAAGATCATGAGGATGGATCTCTTTCTGGTAAGTAAGTTTTACAAGGTGCTTAACTTAGCTCTCCCTTCAGGTTGGTTGGTTGGTTTTTCGTTTGCATTTTTTTTGTTTGCTTGTTTGTGGGTTTTGGTTTGTTTGTTTTGTTAGGTGTTTGGGGTTTTTTTTGTTGTTGGCTGCAGTGACTGAATTTGGAGTCTGAACAGAGCTTGCATGAGTCTGCTCAGGCTAAAAAACCCCACCTGTCTTATAAACCCCCTCAAGCCCTCTCCCCACGTGGCTTGGAAAGGGTGGTAGTGGGGAACAAAGCACGGCCATAGACAGTGTGATGCAGGCATGAGACTTCCACATCAAATCCCTTTCATATCATATCATATACCTTTCCTTTTGAGACATGTAGCAACTTTACCACATGGGAACCATTGGGTCTATCTTCTGGGCAGGTGTTTGATAAGATGGCCATACCCAGATAAAACAGTTCTTAATTTACAGATCATGTTCTGAGTTTAACATTGGGACAGGAAACTCTTTTGTTATATTTATAAACAATGTCTGTGGTTTACTTTCCTTTATATTGTGACATGTTTCCTTTCTTAACTCGCAGAAACTTAAGTTTAACCATGGTAGTACTGAGCAAGTTGTAAGTCAGGGTTGTGAGCCTCTTCATGATCATAAAATGTGAAGGAGCTTTTATGTTCTCCTCGATCTGCTGATGTCCTCTTTCCCATGTGGGGGTGTGTGTGGAGAGGCTGGATCCAGGCTGGAGACTGGGACAGGCTTGTGCCTGAATAGTGATAATTGCTTAGAAATACATGTTTACAAGTTTGGGCCTTTAGACTTTTTTTTTTTTTAATAAGTGAGCAGAAAAGTAGTGACTTCTGAAGAGTGACACGTGTTTCTTGCTATACATTAGTTACACTGCTTTTGTCTGGTGTTCAAGGAAAACACCACTCCTGGAAGCTTGCATCCTTTAAATGCAGAAACATCTACCCTGCTTAGCTGTGTTTTGAGAGAAGGAGGCTCTGTAAGAGCGTAGTCTAAGGGAGCAGAGATGTTTTGCAAGCAATAGAGCTGTGTAAGTTTAGACTCACAGAAGTGAGGAGGATAACTGACCTGTCCCCTTCCTTTACCCCAGATTTTCACAGGTTCTTTTTCTTCTCCAAAAGCATATTGCTAACCAGCACTGATATATGAAAGCAGCTGGGCTATTTCACTAGATTTCACTAAATGTCTCTGGTTTTTCTTCTTTCCCCAGTGGTGAAAAAAGTGGCAGAATTTGAACTTCCTTATGTGAGCCTTCAGAGTATGAAAGAGTTGCACTGTAAGCTTGGGATCAGAAAGTGGTGAGCAAGAAGCTTAAGAGAAGCTACCAAGATGCATGGTGACTGTTGTGAACAGAAAAGAAATCCTTGAATAACTTAGTCACAAAGCCTTCAAGCCTCAGCAGCTTGGCTGGTTTTCTCTGAGGCCAATTTGTCACTGAAACTGACTGCTTTCTGTGGCCTTGTATGGTTTATATTTTATCACTGTCATATTCCTGAAGTGTCTTTACTGCAGCTAGCTATTTATTCTCCCTCTCAGAGCCTACAGCAAGGTGCTTTGTGGCTGCTTGCCTCCTAAGTTTTACACCTGCATAATGCAGTGACCACAAATGGGAATATACCTGTGACCAATACAGGAGAGAACTTTTGAGTTCTGAGTTGCAAGCTGCTACTCTGTTTGGGCAGAGATTACTTTTTATCTGATGTGCTCATTTCTAGATACTAATACACATAATAGCTGAGGCCATAGCTTGAGCATGTCTTCTGGTAAGTGGCTTGGCTCAAGCAGCAGAGCACTCTTTCCCCCTTCATTTGCTTGCACCTCAGGCTCCTCCTTAGCTGTGCTGGTAGAACTCGATGGGTAGACTTGAAGAACTGGACTGCTGAACTAACCTGGCCTATATACAAGCTACGTACAGGCCAGGTTAGTTCACACTAATACATTGCCAGCTTTTTCATTTGGTTTTGTTGGCCTGGTTTTGGCCTTGGTCAGTCTCCCAGTCTCGTTTGCTGAGCAGCAACCAGTTGTGCTGACTTGTGGGTGCAGATAAACCGTGGGAACTGGGAGTCTGGTGCCAAAGTCCTGCTTGTTAAAGAGTGCCCTGAGGGTGCAGTTTGGTGGTACAGCTGAGCCAGCCTAATGGCTCACTGTTGTGGTTGACATTTCTACTTCTCCCTACAATGAAACAGCACAAGGGGGTAGATTTTTGCATGCTTAGTGAGCTGCAGCGGCTGCATCGGAGGAATGCTAGGATAAGGACTGTAGCTGAGAGAAGAGGAAGAACAGACCATGCCTTTTGGTGGCAGCAAGCAAGGTTGCTTGGCTTGAAGGTACACAGAAACTCATTGTTTGATGCTTGTAACTGCCTGGTTTAAATCTACTGGGCTAGTGCTTGGCCTCTACAGAGCTTTCTCTGTTTCCCTATACGTGCCCTTCATAAACTGGAGAACCCAGCAGCCTAATGAAGGCACTGAGTGGCACTAAGCCATGACAGTGGGACTGAGTAGAGATGTCTCCACCTAGTACTGCTTCAGAGCACAGAGGTGGGAAATGGCAGCCCTTGGGTTGCTCCTGTGCTGCAGGAGGCACATCCCCTGTGCATTAGGAGGAATACAGCCAGAGCAGCTGCAGAGCCTGTGCTGCTCTGTTTGTACTGTCAGGTAGACATAACCAAGCTGCTTTTAAACAGAATGGCTCAAAGATAGTTGTTGCAGTATGGCACTTGGATAACTGAATATTGACCTTGCTTTGCTGCTGTGCTGTTCTGGCCCTGCAGCAGTTCTACAGTAGTTGGTGCTGCATAGAGCCAGTGCAAGGCTGGCTCCTGTGTGCCAGCCCTGCAGCATGGCAGTGGATGCTCAGAGAGTCTTACCAATTTTTATGTAGGCAAACCCTGAGCTGCTTGAGAAAAGGAGGAAAGTTTTAGTTCTAAATTGTAACTGCCATGTTTGGTATCAGCAAAATCCAAGTGGGGAGATTGGATAGCTTAACTTTATTTCCATTCTGTCACAATGTATAAAGAGAGTACAGTACACACTTGAAGGGCACAACTGCTTGGTTTTGTTGTATTTTGGGTTTTTTTTTAATCTGGTAAGTAATGAGATCTTTCTGGGTTGTGTTCCCATCATATTTAGCTGAAAAAAATCAAAACACCATATGAAGATATGCTTCTAAATGTTTATTACTTTCTTCCCCTTTGGCATGGAAAAGGTATATGGATCCTTCTCTTGATAGACTGCTGATGGATTGTAGAGCTTCACTGAATTTGCTATATATGCAGGTAAAACTGAAAGGTCTTCAGAATGTTAAGGATTTAGAATCTTCAGAATTTAGAATTTTAGAAGTCAATATAATTAATTTAGTATTTTATTTAGGTCTACTCTATGTTCAAGTGTGTGTATATAGCTGTATGTCTCTATATGTAGGCACTCTGCCATGATATGAGCACATTTGAGTTCTGAATTGTAGGTGTGTTCAGTTGTACTAGCTTTGAAAGCTATTAATTCAGGAGGAAAGAACAGTGTAGAGTGAATTCGTCCCAAAAGTCAAAGGCCCCACTTAAAAAAAAGTTTTTCTCTGTGTGTTTCTGAATGTTTGGGTGTGAAAGGAAATACATTTTTGATTATTCTTTTGCTATTTTTAAAAATTCTTTTAAGGCAATCCAGGAAGTTAAGAAGAATTGGGTTAAACCAACAGAGAAGCAGAAGAAGGAACTTGAATTTCTACAAACAAATGCAAACAAAGTAAAGGTAAAATAGTATTTAAAAACAATATAAGCAGATCAAAGGAGTGGGGTTTTTTTAAGCAATTATGTTAGAGGCTGTGACTTCAAAAATAGAACGTGTTTTTGTGGAGTAGTTTGAGCTAGAGATCCAAGTCTCCCATCTCCTGGTCAGATGCTGAGCCACCAAACAGAAAGGGAGGTTCCCATCTCTGCTAGTATTTTAAAATATCCCAGCAGAATGACTTGAATCCCAAGGGCTAGCAAGAAGCTTTTGACTCTGAATCTTAATTTTCTCTCTGTGCTAAAGTCAGGTGCAAAGGTTTGTCATCCAGTTCAGGAAATGAGATGGAAATTCAGACTGCTGGGACTGTGATTCTCAGTATTTCTTACTAGTTAATCTCTTCCTGTCATCATATTTGATAACCATCCAAAAGATTCAGCTCCTCCAGTGGGAAAAAGCCAAACCAACAACTAGATTTCACTTGTCTTTGCAGCAAATTGCTTTAGTTGTGTCTTTCTGGTGCAGCTCCTGAAGCTGATGGGAGAGATGCCTTTCTACGGATACGTCCGCCTTGATCCTTGCATTTGTGACTATCCAGAAGAAGGCTGCTCAGCCGACGTCCGTGTCGGCAGTGATGAGATTAACTGCTGCATAAAACTGCCCACCAACCAGACCAAAGAGGTCAGCTTTAAAATCAACAGGCTAAGAAGTTGGCAGATTACTTTTCTTGTAAGTATTTTACTGACTTTGTATCTGAATTCACTTTCTCTTCGTGAAAACTAAGGTTGCTGGGGAAGGGCAGAGGTGGGAAGAGGTAGTCTGTTTTAAATCCCTCCCACCTACCCATATTTCCCCCAAAACTGACCCTGAAACATATTCCCTTGGCAGCCTTTACAGCAGTAAACCATCTAGCCTTGCTCTGCTGTATTTTCTCCCTTCCCTGGCATTTCATGTCATACCTCCTTTCCTAATAGAGGCAGAGTTGTCAGAGTTTTGTGTGGGAGCAAAAGAACACTTTAGCCACCTTTATGCTTGCAAAAGACTCCCCCTTCCTACTTCCTACGTCCTCTCCCCCAGGAGAAGCGTTCTGGTACAGATCTTCAGCTGGTTTATTTATATACAGTATAAAATGAACCTAATTGACTAATTCTGATTTAAGGCTGAACACCTTAGTGCTGTTTTAGTTGTTTCTTCCGTTCATTGGTTGTGCTTGGTTTTAGTGCTTTTTTTTTTTCCTTGTTGTTATGGTTTTTTGTGGGTTTTGGTTTTGTGTGTCTGTGTCTGTTCTTCTTTCATGTTTTGTGTGTGTGTTGAGGTTTGCTTTGTTTTTTCAGGGTGCTATGAAGGATGGTGAAGAAGACACTCTGGAGCTCAGACTTGAGTACAATAATTCAGGCTCCTGGCAGTGGATAATTTTGTACACGAAACAGGTTAGTTCTCAGTCCTTTTAGAAAAGGATCAGAATCAAATGTAATCTTGCAGCCATAGGCATCTTGAGAAGCAGTTAGTTCCACTCTGCCAGAGTGCAGTGGTGATGCTTTCAGGCACGTTAGCCTAGGGACAGAGTTTTCTGGGGAAAAGCATTTGAGTTTCTAGTATGAGGGGAAGAGGATTCCAAACCCCTACCCTCCCGTTGAAAAGAAGTGTCTAGCACTCTGCAGCAAGCCTGGGATGGAGTGTGGAGAGGTGCCATTTATTTACTCAGCAAGTGTCCAAAATCATTAATTGGTCAGACCCACCTAAGGTCACGGGCTACCATTTTCCACAGTAAATCCTATTGTTGAAATATAAATACATGTCATATTAACACAGTGTAATGGATGGTGTGATTGTGACAACATAAGGCTTTCTTTACATACAAATAATTCTTAAATAAGATTTTATAGGGTGCAATTCCTCCTACTATTTTCAGGCAGCTCTTTAAAGAGAAAGGTATCCAAGAATTCAAGTCATCCATATGTGGTTATGCTGCCTAGCAAATAATCAAGGCTCTGCAGTATCAGAGACAGCACCAGGCTCAGTTTAGGTACAGAGCTTCTATAAAAAGCATGTTCTTCAAGTGATTCTCTTGCCTCTGAAACCCACTCAGCAGCAGATGGGATTTTTTTTCAAGTAAAATCCAAGTGCTTAATTTCTCACACATGACTTCTGAATTCTGGGGTGATGATGCAGTTCACACAGCTATTCAGTAAGTGTTAATTTACAGCCACACTTAAGTTTTATAAGAACAAGATCCATAAGCAGTAAACTTCCTAGCTTATTGCTGTTAGAGAGGAAAAAAAAAAACCCCAAACAAAATAAGGACAAAAGCCAAAAAAAAAAAAAAAGCCTAGAATTGCCACAGTATTAATTTTCCTGTGAAATCTCTTAGGGTTATGCTTGATGTAGTGACTTGTTGATTAGAAAACCTGTATCACACTTTCCTCAGAAACGTGAGGAAGAGCTAAAGGACAGAAAAGTGCTGCTGTGTGGAAGAAACAAAGGTTTGACACACAAGCCCACTGCAGAAAATGGAAAAACTGGATGATTTGAAGCTTTGTCAGAGATGGCTCCCCCCTCCATCATTGATCTTGTAGGATAATTTGTCCTTGATTCAGTTTTCAGTGCTTGATGCCCTACCTGAGCTGCCTCCTTTTGGAGACTAAGCAGTAAGGTGAATCTTTGGAGTGCAATTCAGGTTTTAACTTGGGCTGCATCATCCCACCAAGCTGTACATGTTGATTGGCTAGCACAAGGAACTAAGAACAACTCCATTCCTCTCTGAGGTGCCTCTGCTAGACACCCAGGATGTGGGATGAATGCTTACTGCTCTGGCTCGTGTTAGCTGTGCAAGGTAGGCCTGTGAGACAGCCTACAAACAGTCACAGCCCTCTTGTGTAACCACCAGGGCTTCAGTTCTCAGCAGTGCCGAGGGCCTGTGAACTCCAGCTTGCTTTGTTTGTTGAAGTGGTTTTCATGCCAGTAGTGCCACATTTGATTAACCTTATTGTCCTGGTTTGAGTGAGAACAGAACTAATTCTGTTCAGGGGTTTCACTTTTCAGCTCAGTTCTTCTAGCTCCCTGCACTGTCTGCAGCCAGCAGCGTTTCCACAGGCAGTGGCTGCTTCTGGCAGCAACAACACCCCATGTTTAGAGTTAGTACCAAGGGTTGGGGTGCAGACCAAGGCCACTGCTGGGTCTTGTGCCCCACATTGGGGGTGCAGAAAGTGAAAGGCAGCACCTGCAGGGAGGAGAGGGCAGGACAGAGGACCCCAAACTGCCCAGCCAGGGATTCCAGCCCAGGTTTGGTGTAAAGCTGAGGGATCACAAGGATCAAGCTCTGGCTTGGCTCTTCTGGCTTCTGCCTCACTTCTTCACTGGCCAGCATCTGAGGAGGCCTCTGTCCCTTCTGCCTTTGATCCTGCTCTGTGTGTTCCTGAATCCAATACCAGGATCCAGCTCCTGAACACAGCTCCCATCTGCTGCTGGGCCCAGGCTGGGACTTTAACAGAGTTTATCAGAGAGTCTTAATGCTTCTCTGACCCTAAAGTGTGACACTTACTTAGCCTTTGGTGTAATTTGGGACCCTTTAAGGTAGGAGCCACAGGCAGCTACAGAGATTAACTTGCCTCACAAAAGCAGTCATAGAAAATCTTGTTCTCCTCTCTGAGCAGTGCCATGAGAGTCAGTCATGCCAAGGCTGGGCTTTAAGCAACAGCAGATAGTTTGGCACACTGTAAGGATGTTAAGGACAAAAGTAAAATTAACTGAATCGGGGAAGTAATAGCTCAGTAGTCAGTGGCTGTAATTTTCTGGTGGAGGAGAAATGGAACAGTAAAGAACATTCTTTTGAATAGAAGAAATTAGAACATTCTCTGGTTTATCCTCTTTAGGCCTTTTTGGTCAGTAGCTGCTTGAAGAAAATGATATCAGAACAGATGATGAAGGCAGCCAAAGAAGGCCAAGAAATGGTGAGCATTTGTGTATATGGGTAGCAGAGTCTGTATTTAGAAGAAATAAGCCTGCTCCTCTATCTGTCATTCATTCAAACATGTAGAGAGAAGACCCACTGAGGAAAAAGATCTTGCATGTTCCAATGTTTCAGTACAGAAATAATTGGCTAAGAAGTCCATCTTTGCTCAGTTTTACTAAAACAATGTTCTGAAAGGTGAAGATGGCTTATGGCAGTTTTAATAGTCTGGTTTGCATTCCTATCTCCTTGAGTTTAATTTTTTTTGCTGCATATGCCAAAGGATACGCATGGCATCATTTTTGTTTGTTCTGCATTATGCTGTGGTAACCATTTCTGGCTCTCACTTTTCCCCCACTTCACTGGTTTGCTCCATCTGCTGCAACATTAGACCAGTTTGAGACCTGTGACATTCACACTAGGAAACTTTTTGGTTTTAAATAGAAGCATTGATAAAATAAACATCTGATTTATAGCTAAAATATCTCCGCTATCATTTGTGTAGGCCTTTAAGGATGAAAATATGTTTAGATACTTGTTAGTTCTGAAAGTAATTTCCAGCATTAATAATGCCTTTGTTTAACCTTGTGACGTCTAAAGACTTTGAATGTCTGCTAACTGAAAACTTGTGAAGAGAAAAAAGGCAAGGAGCATGTGTGATCTTCTAGACTCATGCTGACTGCAGTGAACAGTGTGTTTTTTCATAGCTTTAAACAATAAGTGATTCAGAAGAAGAGCCCAATTTTAATTGTGGATAAAGATATGATCTCTTTTATTCTAAGTAAATCTTTAATTATGAAGATGAGCATTCTGTTCCTAACTATTCAGCTGTTGATGGTACTCATGTAGCTTGGCCTAAAAGGGGATTAGGAGAGAAGGGTAACTATGCCAGTTCATTTCCTACACTGGTTTTTTTCTGGGTTTACTGAATGCTGATTTGCTCGGTGTATTTTAAGAGTACTTGGGGGAACATTGAAGCTTATTGCAAGTTTAAATTTTTCAATCTATTTAGGAGCTCAAGACGCCTGAATCCATGAAAAATAGTAAGAAATCCAGCATCCAACAAAAGCAGGTTAGTGAGTGAGAATTTGTCTCCAAAATGCAATTACAGTGTCTTGCTTGCTAGTGGTGTGTAGCACAGCCTCTGTTTTTCTGGTGAGGGAGAATCCTAATAAATTTAATGGGAACTTTTTTGGGTAGGAAGAGGTAAACTTGAATTTTGGGAGGAAGAAGAGGTCAAGAAGTGTCTGAATAAAAATTTTATTTTAGTTTAATGATGTTAATGACATCTCACTTCATTGTATTTGCTTTTTGCAAGTGTTTCTGAATGAGACATTTGAAGTTTACAGGAAGGCAGACTCTATACAGAGATCAAACGTGCGTGCGCAGGGAGTTCATTCATCATATCCAGGGAGAGATCTTTGGTTAGGCTGAATGAAGACAACAATTTGAGAAAATTAGAGGAGAGGACCTGTGATGATTTATTTTAGATACTGACATATCCACATGCAGCTGCTGATGGAGTTTACAGAAGGATACTTGGATTCCACCCTCTGTACTTGTCACTGCTGGATACAGGAGTGTGGGTTAGGTGTGGCCTTCAGCACTCGCAAACAAGCTGCAAATTGATAATCAGGGACACTTTCTGAGTAGATGTACATCTGTGTTGAAGGCTGGAGGATGCAGTTCAGTGCCTTTGCTGTGGCACAGCTTTAGCAAGGATCAAGTTGTGTGCCATTCTGGGCTTGAAGCAATTATTCTGACTTGGACATACTTTTTAAATACCTCCTTGATTGTGAGCCTTTGGAGCAAGGTGGACCGTGCATGTGCTCCCTCTGAACTTCTGTGAGGAGAGCAGCCTTGGGCAGAGCAACATAAGACCACTGAGCTTATCAGCTGTGTCCTGCTGGTGCAGTGGCTGGCTGCTGATACAAAACTCGGTGATCAAGCAAATTACAGGTGATAATTAGAATGGAGCTGCTGCTGCAGGTCAAGGCATGCTGCTGTGTTAAACAGCAATAGCATGGCACGCTATGCCTCATTTTATACTGCAAGTTTAAAGTGCTTTAGGTCTTTGCACCAAACTGTTATAAGACAATTAATATAAAAACTTAAACCGTGCTTAGCTAAGTTCTAAATGCTGTGGTTGCAATATTAAGGTTCTTAAGGTTTCTCTTTCCTATTCCTATGGATTTCTTTGCAAGACTCTTGAAAAATGGATTGGAAGTTTATCTTTGTACATTCTCATTTGAAAAAGTGTTGTTTGAGTTGGGTCTTCATAATTTTGCCATTAGTATCCCCAAGAGTCTTACGAGTATGTGCTCTGAATTGGGGGAAAGTTTAACTGCCTGCTCTCCAAAGACTCTGCAAAACTAGGCCAAATATTTTTTGCTGACTTGTGAAAAGAAAAACTTAACTTTGATTTTCTTTGTGATCCCGTAGCGGTGTGCTGATACTACTAGATCAGAGTAACAGCTGGTGAATTCTTGTTTGACTAGACAATCTAGTGCAGCAGTGGGATTTAGCAGGAAAATCGAGAACAGCCTTTTGAATCGAGAGAAAAAATATTTAACTAGTACACAATCAATGGACTTCACAGGTAGTGAGGCTGTGCTGTAGAATGTGCCTGCATCTTGGCACTTCTGTTAACGGCTCTTAGAAGTCCTGAAAGCACTTCTGGTATGGAGTAATTATCTGTGGAGATAATGATCTATGCAAAATTTCATTCCAGTTTTCTAACGCCTTAATGTTCGTTATCACAGCGCGGTTGCCATGGCTTTGTGATGGACACTTTCAGTAGGGTTTTTCAGGACATAATCAAAATGGTATCAAAACACCATGTTGCAAAGCAGAACCTGTGCCATAGATTTTCCCAGTGCCACAGAGAACTGCAGAGACGTGCAATGTAAGGGTATGGATTGCCTGCTTAGATCCTGGGTGCTCATAGTTTGCCTCTTCTACCTGCTGGGTGATGTGGTATCACAATGCTTCAGGCAGCACGTGGTGCCCTTCAGGAAAAGTAGAGCTGACAGGTGTATTTTATGCAGGTATTATGGTTAAAGTTAAGAATGACTGCTGTTAATTACACAGTCTAATTCAGGAGGCCTAACGGGCATTTCAAGTACCTGCTCATGTGTCCTTGTGGCCACTGTAGTGCCAAATAACATCCATGATAGCACATCTGGAACTGCCATTCAATCCACACCACACCGAGTACATTGCAATAAACCTTGAGAGCAGAAACAATTGTTCTTGTGTCCTATTCCAGCAGGAAAAAATATAAATAAATCTGTCCTCTCTGAAATGCCAAAGGAAAGAGATGGACCCCTGCACCTGAACAGCAGCATGTCAGATTTTCTACCTTAAGTTTGCATTTATTTATAATTACTGGAATGTATGCAATCTTTGAACTGTTTTTGTTTCACTGCAGGTAGTTCCTTCAGGTAGAATATCAAGGAAAAGATTTTTGGTTAGGCCACATGAAGACAACTTTGTGTTTGAGAAAATAAGAGAAGAGGACCTGTGATAATTTTTCATATACTGTCTTTTGAAATGAAGTGTCTGGGCAATAATAAACTCATTGTTGAAAGCTGAATTATAAGAGGAGGGAAAAAAAAAACCCAAAGCATCTTCAGTGCTTGTGGTGTTTCCTTGCCTTTGTGGTGTATAAAGTATAAATACATAGATATGTATAAATATATACATGTATAAAGTATAAGTACTTTATAGTAGTTATAAGTCTGGTGAATGAGTGCTGAGAATCTGGATATTTTAAATACAGAGTTTATTTTATTTTTTCCTCCACACTGGAACTGTTGGAGTGGAAAGGGGAAGGCTAATTAGAAACAGTGCTATGATGTTGGAGGAAGGCAGAGCATTAACATGCCAGTTTCTATTGTTTCTGTGAGTTCTGGTGTAATTACTGTGAGGGCTGAGCAGGCTCTTGCCACCTAGAGGCTGTCGGGAAAAGGCATCATTCTGCTAATCCCCCTTCCCAAGACCAGTCACTCCTTTCAAGCAGAACAGGCTGCTGTGGTGCCCTTATGGATCTTAAGATACCATTGGCCCTGATGCAAAAGCTGCCCCGCTTGGGAGATAAAGGTATCGATGGGGCACAGCAGCTCTTAGGGGGATGTATGTAATTGTGCATCAGAACCTGAGCTCTTCTACATGGCTGGCAATGGGGTAAGAAAGTACCAGATGTAGCCGGTTAAAGGTAGATGGGCCCTTAAGCACACCAAGTTACTGGCTACTGCAAGAAGACTGAAGTGCCTAAACCATGATACTCCACTCCAGGATTGAAGCATCTCTAATTCTTCTTACTGTCTTTGCTGTGAGAAGCAGGATCAGGTGTGAGAACAGGGGAAAGAAAATTAGAAAAAGGCACATGAGTATTTTTGGAGAAGTCCCTTTGGTGATGTTCCAGGGGTAGCCTACACCCCAGTGTAAAAAATAAAGCACCCGGGAGAGGCAGAGTTTTGACAATTCTGGGGCATTTCCTTTATTTAACAAAAAATGCTCCCCTATGCTACACTATGATTTTTCCCCTGGCGGAATTTATTTCTCCTCTGCTGCTGAAAGCCTTCGAGGCCCCGGCTGGGGAAAGGATTGGGAAGACAAACCCGGGCTTGTCAACAGCTGCCTTCCGCTGGCGGCCCTGTCCGGAGCGGCCTCCTCACGCCACAGGCGGCCCCAGGACGGGCGGTGCCTCCCCTGCACCTCCGCCCTGGGTCAGCTCTTCCCGGGCAGGCGGCGCGGCCTCTCTGGGCAACAGAGGAGTGTCGGCGGCAGCGGGCCGGGCGCTCCGCTCCGCTGGGGACGCGGCGGGAGGCCCGCGGTGCTCGGCTGCGGCCTCCGCCCGGCAGGGGGCGCGCACGGCCCCTGCACCGCGCCCCCGCCTCCCCCGTTCGCTCGCCCGACCCTGGCGCTCTCAGCGCGCCGAGCAGGAGCCGCTGCCGCCGAGGGGCAGGTACCGCGGGCAGGGGTGGCGGGGTCCGTCCGTCTGTCCCAGGGGAAAGGGGGTGAGGTTCGTCCGTCAGTCCGTGAGGAGAGACGAGGGCGCGGGGGCTGAGGAGCAGCGCCGGGGGAAGCAGCGGCCCCGGCCCGGTCCGCCCCGGGGCCGTGACGCCCTCTCCGGAGCGTCGGCGGGGAACGGACCGCAGCGGCCGCAGCGCTGCCCTCGGGCCGCCGGCGGGAGCGGGGCCGCAGGGCCCCGCGGTGGGGAACCGTGCGCGGGGAGGCACTGGGAGGAGGGCCCGGCGGTCACAGGCACCGCGAGCCGCGACAGAAGCGACGCGGGGCCTGGGTAGTGCTCGGGCCGAGACCCGACGAGGGGGAGCGCAGCCGGTGCCGTTCCGGTGGGAGACGTTGGGTGGAAGAACGGCGAGTGCGCTTCCCGCCGTTGTCAGGGGAAGGGGGACGGGAAAGCGGCCGTCCCCCTGACAGGGCCTTGGTGCGTGAGCGCAGCCCCCCTGCTCTGCTGCTGTAGAACGCGCTTCTCGGCAAGAAAACCAGGGCAGCTGAAAGGCTGCACGTGCTTTTGCCAGAAGAGCATTTCTTTTTAACTTGTCTTCAAAACTGCCTTTGATAATTACGGTTTTTGAGGGAAACGGGATGCTTTTTTATTTTTATTTCTAGATAATACTAAAGTTTTTGATCAGCTGCTACAAAGGAAGTTGTCGTGCTGAGAAGACAGGGATGGCATCCGAATTGTAGAGAGGATGGGGAAGTAACTAGAGACAAACTATAGTAGTACCGAAAAACTCCATCTCATCTGAGTATAAAAGATTAGAACATTAGTTCTTTGAAGTTCTGTCTTGAGACCAATCTTGGTAAATCTTTAATAAACGTCTTGACGTTGCAATTAAAACTTTACTGGTTTAATTTAGTAGTGATGAAGAGCTGGGAGGCACGGGCGAGACAGAAGAGGGCTGCAGTACTGCACGGAAAGAACTGGGTGATCCTGAGAACTAGAGTATGGAATAAGTACGATGACAATGTAAAAACCAAGGGTTTGCAACTGGAAGCTTCGAAGCATACAGTTTACAGAAGAAATTCTTACTGGTTGAAGGCAACGCAAACCCAAAATGTTTGACAAAAATGTTGAGAAAAGCATTTGGATGGTTTAGTTTTGCAAAATAAGGGCCTTTTTTCTTTCCGTTGAACCATCAAGGTAAACACTGTGAAGGCAATAAAATGAGCTAAAGAATTATGTCAATACATGAATAATTTAACATAGATTTTTAAGATGAATAATATTTGACAATTTCTAACTCTCAGAGAGCACTGATGTTCAGGAGCAGCCTTCCAAAAGGTCCAGGAGGAGCAAGAGCCCAGCTGTTTTTGGATGGAATGTGCCTGGTTTGTAAACCCAGCAGTGGCTCTTCTAGGGATTTGGGCGTGCTGGAGTTTTGAAGGTTGTTTCTCTCTTGCTCAGTCTGTCAGTTTGTTGCCCTCTCACATGCTCTCAGTTGCAGATGTTCCCCTTCCGCACGGGTCAGTTAAGAACATAAAATATCTCAGAGGTCGTTGGTCTGTACACATTGTGTGAAATACAGGATCCCTGCTGCTCTTGGCTTTCTGGGGAGACCACTCAGAGCAAGCTGTTCGTGTAGGTGAGGGGCCTGTCTCGAGTGCATGGGCCTGCTCTGCCAAATCCAGATTGTTTCCTGAGATTCTGTTGTCACCTCAGTCCAGAGCACAACTACTGAAACGTTCGGGTTCATTTCTCATGTTGGTTGGTGGGGTTATATTCTCCAGTGTGCTCAAGACCTCTTGTAGTGTCAGATGGTGGCAGAGAAAGGGCACAGCACATTTCAGGGCAGGGTTCTGGTGCATGGGTTTCCTAGGGGTGGTGTAGAATGTTTGTCTTCCTTCTTCACCTTGGCATTTTTTGCGCGGAGAAAGGTACGTCTGTCTTTATCCTCTGTTAGTGCCGAAGAGGAGAATGGGCAGGTTCAGAGGGCGGGGGCACTCAGGGGTGCTAAACAGATAGGAACCCTGTCCAGAAAGCTTTCGAATGGACGAACCAGTATTACAGATGCTTGACCTATTCTGCTTTTTCTCCTGGCCTTTGCTTTTGGCCACCACTTGAAAAATGATGCTAGGCTTCGACAGACCTTTGTTGTGGGCTGCAATGGCTGCTCATTTTATGGTAGCTTCTTCTTCCCAAGAGTAGTAACTGGCATGGACTTTCCTCCAGACAGTTTTTCTTCAGCCTTTCTCAAAGAGAGCTGAGTACCACCTGTCAAACCTTTCTAAAGAAACATGGGTCTTGCTATTCACTGTCTGGACACCGGCTTTCATGTTGAATATTGCATCTCCCACAGATAAGTTACCTGGCATTTAGTAAGCTAACCAAAGGCAAAATTTTTCCCTGCACTAAGCGATACCTTGTTTCTCAGCTCAGCAAGATCTCCTGGTGCAACTGATAAACATCAGTTCTGATAAACAGTCACTCTCAGGTTCCAGAATTAGGGTTTCAAATCAATTTCACCTCTTTCCAATCATTTTCCATTTACATTTTTTGTCAGTTCCGGGCTCTGTGCAGATCAGGAGCTCAAGGGTGGCCTCCCTGATTCTCCTCAGGCTTGCTTGCCAGTTGTCCTTGGAACCTGTAGGCTGCTGCTCAGCCCCTTAGTCCCTGATTAGTCTTCAATCCCTTAAGACAGTGCTGAGCTGTAGCATCTACTAGCACTAGTAGTGTATGTAGTAGTCTACTAGTGTCTACTAGTACAGATTTGCCTACACGGAGGAGTTTTTTGAGCCTGAGCATGGGTGAAGCATTAGTTGTTTTATCATGTATGTCATTTGTTGATATAAAATAATAAACTCTAGTGAACAAGCAGAGCAGTATTTCATTTTAAATGTAAAGCCAAACAGGTTGTATTAAATTTAGGAGACGTCTGCTTTTTGCTGTGACCTTCTTCTCTTCACTAGCCATTAAACTGCATTTGGTGTTGCATATATTAATAAGGCCATGCCATCAGGGTTATGCATAACTAAAAACATATCAGCCATTATTACATTATAAGAAATAAAGTAAGAAAATAAAGACTATATAACAATAAGCCATTTAGTGACAGGTTCTTTGGTTCTTAGTTTGCTTTATTACTCAATAAAGCTGGCTGAGCTCTGACTTCTGATGATTCTTGCTGGATGCAGAAAGTTTTGTTGTGGTTTTTTTTTTAAGCAACAGGCATAAATACCTACTTTTTTTTTTTTTAAGGAAATAACATCATCTTCAGAACACAAGTCACGTACTAAAGCCCTCATTTCACTGATACGGGATCAGAGCTTCAGCACAATTGCAGTTTGTAGCACAAGGGAACAGCAGTTTGGATTTCAGAACTACCTTTCATCGAGGTTTATAAAATCTTATTTTCAAGGCTTCCATCGTTTGCTTCTCAGGAGAACAGAAGCCAGGACAGGCTGCAGGAAAGCGTGGTGCGGGTGAGTTGCGGGCTGCAGGCGGGCAGGGCTCTGGGAGCCCACGCGGGGGCAGTCCTCGGCCAGGCACAAGGCAGGGACCTCTTCAGCAGCTCAGCCAGCACCTCCTAACCATCCCTTCTTCAGCACTCGCTGGGGGCTTCTTTGCCAGAAGACTGCTGCTAGGTCTGCAGTAGACACTACTTTACTACATTACACTTCATTAGCACGCTACACGTTCCCAGGAGAAACAAAGAAGGAATTTTACTGAAGGTTTGTGAAGAGGTTGGTAATTGTGACCGCTGTAAATGGTTCAGTAGCTTTCTCTAAAAGCAGCTGTGTTCAAGCTGAGCACAGTGATCAGGGAAGTACTGCAGTTATTTACTGATGTACCTGAGCCAGATGTGGAGAATGAACGTTACAGGTGATTTGAGGTATTCTGCAAATTACCTTTCTTCCCTCACAGGTCTTTTGCAGAAGATGAAAAATGAGCAAGATTCAAAACCAAATGTAGATTTGATAGAAGTCAACTGCACTGAAACACTTAATGCAACTGAATTACCAGTTAGCTGTAGTACAGGTAAAATGCTTGTGAATCTGCTTGTCAATAAAAGTGTTTTGAAAGAATGATCTCTTTCTACCATTCCCTTATTTTGTGTACATGAACACGTGTGCTGTGTTATCTGGGGAAGTTGGCATATTTGAGATCTTAGTATTCCCTGTATGTCTCAAGGCTGCAGAAGGGAATGGGAGTGTCTGAAACCAAATGGCATTAATGACATTCTTCTGTTGCCACTTACCTGTGTGTCTGGCTATGGACATGAAAGAAGTAGGTCTTAGGAACTTGCTGTGATACCTTGAATCCAGGAACTGTTGGAAAAATAAAGTTAGGAAGGGGAAATGCTGCAAAATACAGCTGTGTGTAAAACAGGTGTCACGCTGCACTGAATCTGTGATGCTGCTTTTAGCAGCAGCTCCGTGTTAGTAGAGCAATAAAACTTGGTTCCAGTTGGACTGGATAGATAAAGGTTTGTAATACAAGATCCAGAGCTCTTGTGGAACGTGATGTAGGTAGTGGGCTTCTTTCCTGATGTGGGTAATGGGCTTCTTTCCTGAACAGAAATGACAACTGATCGTATGATTTTTTTACTAAATACAAGGTAATTTCTTAGTAACCTGCACAGAAAGACAAGTGTGCATGAAAATTTAGCAAGGAATTTCCCCCTCAGACTATCTAGAAAGGGAAAGAGAATAATATTGCTGGGTTTGTGTTCTATCTGGTCAGTGTTCAGAGGAGAGGCAAGCCAGGTAATGTGGTTCTGGTTTGGTTTTTTAATTATCCAAGTACACCCTTTAAAAAACAATACATCTCGTAAATCCAAAGAGAGCTGATGCTCACATGGTGGCTTTTAAGGGAACGATCCCATTTGACCAGGAAACTTTGTCTTCAGAGATCATGGGCCCATAGTCCAAGGAAAATACCAGAGTGTCTTTCGCTCATGTGAAAACTGAAGAGGAAGGGCACCGGGTTTGTCACCAGGGAGCTGACACATGCAGACATTCCAAGTAACACGTGTTGTGTGTTTTGCTGGCGCAGGGTGGCAGATGTTCCTTTTCCTTGGGTTTGTTTCAGTTTCCATTTCTCGGTGGTTGCAGTTTCTCTAGTGGCAGTCTTACTGATGTTTGGCTTCTAAACGTCCAAGTGTGGGTTAATATAGAACAATCTCTCAGCATCTGCTGTTGTCCTGGTGTCCTGACACGTTTGGGGGGGGTTTAAAATTCCTTTGGGTTTTTTCTGAATGTTCTTGGAACTATTGTAGCTTTGCAGAGCTGTGATGTGACTGGGTGATTAATTACACCTTGTCGGGTTCATTAATAGCTTTGCAGTGGAAACACTGGTCCCGTTAGTGACTCTTTCACTGGAGGTGTTCCCTCCTTTTTCTAGAGCTGTTTGGTAGCTTTTTGGGAAGGCAGAGACAGCAGCACCAATGCACTGTAAAAGAAAACTGTCCACAGTTAACACACACTCAGGACGAGTTTAAGAAGCAACAGAACTTGCATCTAGCTTGATACTTTGAATTTTTAAAGACCCTTCCTGTCTTCTGCAGGTGTTACCATTGTACACAGTACAGTGATTGACAAATGACTTCTAATCAAGGAGTCATTCTTACAGAATCAATACAAGCATTCCTTTTGGAAACAGAACAGCTCACTTGCATTTTCTTATTCTGTACTAGCCCTCGTGTGTCACTGAAGAAGTGGCTCCCAGTATAATTTCTGGAATATACAGATGTATGAATTTAGGGAAAGTCTATTCTTCTATTATGCCTTTCTAATGAAAATCCTTCTTGCCTAGGAGGACAGCTTTGAAATCACTTTTTTTTTTTTTTTACAAAACTAATTTTCTGTAAAAGTACCAAGTTATTAACAGCAAAACTCTTTTTTTTTTCCCCTCCTTAACAAAAGCATAATTTAAAAGACACATTTTCAGTAGATAGTGATGCATTTTTAGAAGCAATCACAGGACCAAATTAGATTTATTTAACTCCAGTAGCAGTAATTTACAGGGATGTTCAGAATGCTCCTTTTGCAATGCTTCTGTGCCTTGTTACTAATGCAGGTCCATTTGTCCTGACTGGTGCATGTGCAATGAGTGCTTCATGGTACCAGCTTTTAACAGACCCAGAGTTGGTATCTGATTCAGCTTTCAGAAGCAATTTCAAGGGAATGGCTGATGCTGTGGAATTTTGTTTCCAAATCTGCTGCATTAGGTATTCATTACAGCAGTAAGCCTTTTGATACATACCACAGACAAAAAATGTAACCACAGTTTGTGTATTCAAAAATATCTCATTAAAGAGGCTCTCGTCACCTTTTTTCTGAGTTTTAGATGGGAAATTTTGCTAAATTGGGTTAAATTTGAGGCAAGAACGTATCGTTTGAGGACTGGGATTTGAAAGATGGTGTTTAGTTCATCTTTGTTTGCAGCTTGTGTCTGGCATAGGTTAGGTAGCCATATGTGAAATAGAATTGTGTTTGTAGAAAAAATCGTTTTAATTGCAAACATAAATCAAACCAGATGGGCCAGGTTTGACTTTTTTTGGGTTTTTTTTCCTCGTGAATACATTTGTTTAGTCCACAGTCTTTAAGCCTTGGGAAGAAGGATTTGTTGTGTTTGTTTTGTTTTGTTTTCCTGTGAAACCCGGAGGTTTCACTTTAGTCTTCTACACTTCAGTCATCAATTCTGAAAGATTCTAGTGATAACAAATCCCAAATCAGAATTGCTTCCAGTTATACTGATAACTGCCAGTCTTTGTGCTTCCTTCCTGAGAAGATAAGGTGCTGTTTTAACATGGTTTTGTTGGGTTTTTTTTAAATTTTAATTTTATTTATTGTGTTGGGTTGGTTTATTTTCCTGCTATTATTTACTAAATGTTTTCTCCAAGTTATATGTGAAGAGACAGGGAATTCTGCGTGGCTTTAGCAGACCTACACATCTGGTATGTATGAAAACATAAACATTAGCTTACATTGAACAGAGCCTGCCACACTGTTCCTCAAATAGCATCCATCTCTAACGCCGTAACCTTCTCTTCTTCATTTATGTCAGGCCTTGTTTTATTCGATAGCTTTAAACACTGAAATATTTGACAAGTGAACCACGGATCTTTTTTTTATCGAGTACGAGCAGGGGTTTGTTCCTGTGGCTGGTAATTGGAGTGCTGTCAATTAGTTATGACCTTGCTTTAGGGAAGTTTTAGTGCCGAATGTAAACGTCGCAATCGCATCGTACGCAAACTGGGCCCGGTATTGCCCTCGCCAGAGTTTGGACCAGCAGAGTTGAAGAAGAATTCTCATATTGGTCATGATCTGGGTGGAAAATGGTCAAGAAAAATGAAATTACTGTCAGCTGGGAATCCTGGCTTTACCATATCCGGGGGTGTGGTAACATACTCGTTGGGACTACGAGGAAAGACTTTATCCTGTCTTTTTGTGTGGAGTTCTCAGAAAGCTGTTGGTGCCCTAAATGACACCAGTCTGGCATGAAATATTTTACAGTACATCAGTGAACCAGCCTTTTGTTATTGGGGATGATGTCAGGAAAGGGTGCTGAGCCAGTGATATACCATCACCTGCTTCAAAGCATCCTTGCAGCCTAGGGGAATGTACTCCACCTAACATCATTCCTTATACAGATACCAGGATGTAGAAGTTATTCCCCTCTCTCCTGTGTTCAAGGAAGCCAAAAAGAAGTTGTGCATTCCTGCCCTGGGAAACTGGACAGTGTTCATACTTGTGGCAGAATCTGTCCAGATAGGAAATACAACCTAGTGAAGTTGAAATATAATTTATTAACCTCAACAGCCCCAAATACTACAGCTGTTAATCAGACCAGGGTGCAAACATTTTGAAATTACTTCTGTAGGTGCTTCGATCTTGGGTTTGGTCTAAAGTGTAGGGGAAGAGCTATAAAATAGAGACATTTTAAAGTCCTTGAAAAATGGAGAGGTTTTAAATTGAATCCTTTGGCTGCTGGCCATGTTTCCATTCTCCCGGCGAATGAGTGCACTGTCGTGGAAGGATACCTTATATAGATGGCAAAATTCACCTCCACGTATAGAAAGCTTAACAGGAGGTTCCTGTAGTTAATGGGAATCCTGCTACCTCGTGAGCCCAAGATACAAACCCTGGGCAAGTGAAACAGACTGTTTCAAGTGAAGTTTCAGTTCCATTTCCATTCAGAGCTTATCTAGTCAAATCACTGGCCTGTCACTTGAACTGTGTCATATCTGTATTGACATTTCTTCTTAGGATTTTTACTGGTTTATACGATTATTTTTTTTATTGCCCCCTCTCTGAGGCAGTGCAAAGCTTTGCTGTCCAGCCTTCCAGTTGTTTTCATTTCTTCTTACCATTGTCTCATGCTTATTTGACCATCCTCTTGCGTAGTCATTCTCTTTTTTTCCTTATTGTTTTCAAATAGTCTTTTCTGTGTCTGGTAAGCACACAGTGTCACCATACCCTCACTATTTGACTCATCCTTAAAGTAGTCTTCTGCAAAATGTAAATCATATTTCATGAAATATTCTATAGCCAGAAATCTGTGGTGAAATAACTTCTTTATTCCTCTTTCAGATCCTGATAAAGAAAAGTAATTAAACCTTTATTTAATATTGAGCCACGTCTGTGCTTCTCCTTACTGGGGTTCTAGCTCCATACTTGATTTTACCGTTGTCCTTCTGGTTCCCACTTCCAGTTTTCACTTTCACATGGGCAGTTTCACATGATGCACTCAGCTTTCTGTGGTCTGTGTTGCCATTGGTGTTTGTTCAGTAGCGAGCGCGTCTGTGGCGCTGGAAGAGCAATGGTCTGCAAAGAGTACTGAAAAATGTCTTGATTGCAATATGAAGGAAAGGGTATTGATGGTAAAAAAGCCTTTTCAGCAGTTGGCTGTACTTTGTGCAGTTCAGATTCAGTTGGGGGAAATCCCACTGGAGGAGCTTTGTGTACAGCTAGTAAGAATTGTGCTTGATGTCACCGTACAGTTGCCCAGCTTCTGAAAGGTGCTCATTCTCCCTTTCAGCTCTGAGCTGCAGTGGTTTGCTCTTTAGCAGCAATCCTGCTCCGTGTGATCTCTGATGGGAGAGCCGATCGCTTCTCTCGCGTTTGTGGCATCTTCCCAGCTTTCTGTAATAACAAAGCTTTGCTGTTTCCAGAGGTGTGAGCAAGGCTGGAAGGAGCTCTCTCCATTGCCAGAAAGGAATGCAGTGTGCACACGTGCGCCAGGAGGGTTTCAGGGGTGGTTTATAAGCTAGTTTGCATTCTTCTTTGAGAACCCTGACAGCCTTAACAAATATTTCCGTTGTGTTTATTGGTCTGGTTTCACCCTCCCTCCTTCCCGCTTTCCTGGCAGGTTTGTCACCTCCTCCAGAGAGACTCAAAGCCATGTCCTACGTTTTTGTCAACGACTCCTCCCAGACGAACGTGCCTCTGCTGCAGGCTTGCATCGATGGAGACTTCAACTACTCCAAACGACTCCTGGAGAGCGGCTTTGACCCGAACATTCGGGACAGCCGAGGCCGAACGGGCCTTCACCTTGCTGCAGCCAGAGGAAATGTAGACATCTGTCAGCTCCTGCATAAATTCGGTGCTGACCTGCTAGCCACTGATTACCAAGGTAACACAGCCCTTCACCTCTGTGGGCACGTAGATACCATCCAGTTCCTAGTTTCCAATGGACTTAAAATTGATATTTGGTAAGTCACCTGTTTGGTTTTTTTTTTAACAGCACGTATTTTATATTAGTCTTCTCTCGCCAGAGCCTTGCTGTTGCCAAAAAGCTATATTTAGAATCAGAATTAATTGTCAGGGTTGGAAGGGACCTTAAAGACCTTAGTTCCAACCCCCCTGCCATGGGCAGGGACACCTTTGCTGCAGTTCAACTTTTTAATGTTATCACTTTAATAAACCCACAAAATACGAAGGCAGAAAAGCAGTAAGAGGCCGCTTCTGCTAGTCTGTGCAACAAGCAAAACAAATAAAAATAGCAGCTGCTGGTGTGGGTTGCTGTGTCTAATTCTGCCTCACTGATGACATTGCTATCCTGCTTTGGCCAGACAGCCAGGTGTGGGTGGTTGGCACCAAAGAGAAAATCACATTGACTGCTTGAAAAGAATTTTCTCCACCACAGTTCTATTGTTTTACTTGTTACACTGTATGAGACAAAGAATATACAGTATATGTGTGTGTCACTTCATTCCCATACTCCTTTGGTAACAATGCTTCCTTTCAGTGTTTTCCTTCTGCCTCAAAGTCTGTGACTCAGTCCTCCTTTTAAATATTGTATATTCTTTTCCTTCTGGCTTCCAGCAGCTGTCAGATGCCAGTGCTCAGATGTACGCTCTCAAGCTGCAGAATAACTTATCTGTTTCATTGCAGTAACTGAATTATTCTGCTTGTGGAACTTTCTGCATGTTCACAACATATGCAAAAAAAAAAAAAAAAAAAAGAGTAGCTTTAAAACCTTTGAGGTTTTTAATCTGTCCCTTTTTCACCTGTCCTTTATTAATGGTTTCGACTCATCAAAACTAGTTATTGGTAAACCAGATTCTTTATGGCTTTTGGGCTGTTTTTATTTCCCCTCATTTCAAACAGCTCTGGTGAAAATCACTAGTCTGAAGGCAGCTCTGGTCCTGTTCAGTATTATTTTAATAGTAGCAGAGGGACCATCTGTACTTTATTTTATTTTTGCCTGATGTCCTAATACCCACATGGAAAAGGAACTGTGAGGAACCAGATTGCACAATTCCTTCTTGTAATTAAGCTTAAGCTTGAACACTGCCATAAATCTGTTTATTTTTTGCTATAACACCCAGAGATTCCAATTAGATTAGAGTACTGGGGATTCTTATTTTATTTAAAAGAGTTATGCAATTTCAGACCTAAATATACTGATCTTTTTCTATAGCCAATTATGCTATAACTTGTATAGACAGGAATTTCTTCCTGTCTGACATAACAGAAAACAGTTCTGAGGACTTAGAAAATTGCAGCCTCTTATGCTGAGTTGTCTTGTTACACAATTTCTGTATTAAAAGTTTCTTTTCTTCTCGTGTCCTTTTGTGGGTTTATTTTAGCAATCACCAAGGTGCAACTCCTCTTGTTCTGGCAAAACGAAGGGGTGTGAATAAAGATGTGATTAGACTGCTGGAATCTTTAGAGGAGCAAGAGGTGAAAGGATTTAACAGAGGAGCTCACTCAAAGCTGGAAACAATGCAAACTGCCGAAAGCGAAAGGTATTTACAACTAAACATAATTACTAGGAGAGATAATGTTTATGACTTTTAGACTTTTGTGATCGACTTGATTGTTTATTCCTCCAAACAGATCATGTAAAATTTGGCCTGGTATTATCAGACTAAATCAAAATTGAGTTCTAAATTTTGGAAAAATCTCTTTCAACAGATGAAACGTAAGAACAAAGTAGCTTTTTCTATAGAGACTTTCATTTTATGGTGGAAATTTTAGAAATAATTACTCCTTTTCCATTACTGACTCACAAAAATAAATATTCTACCACTTACCACAAAGCCAAAAGGAAAATGGTGTAAAATGCAAACTGCCAGTATCCCAGGCTAACCTGACATCCTTTTGATAAGATGGATTGTCTATGCAAAGAAGGGACAGCAGAGTTTTCAGCTATCTGCACTTCAATGAAGCATTTTATACAGTGCCATGTATGAAATTTTTATTGGCAGTAGTTCTAGAAAAGATGGAGGATAAAATAAGAATTTCATGGTGGCTTCAAAGATAGTTAAAGGAGAATTGAAGGTTTTGAGAGAACTGCTGATAATTTTAGAAGTTTTTCTTTAGAAGGAAGTTCCTAAGGAATTCCTGAAGAACTGGTTGTGGGACTGTGCTTACTCACAATTTTCATAAATGGTACTGGCATTGAAAATAGTAGCATGTTAGTGATACTATGAAGTGAGATGTAGGCAACCCAGGGGAAAATTGGGGTGGCATAGACAAAAATCTGGGCTGACAAAAGAGAGGAAATGAATAGGAATAAATTGTGATTCAGTAGCACAAGGTACAACTTCATTTACCTAAAGCTGTATGCTCTAAAATGGAAGTGCCTCAGTGTAAAACCAGGGTAGAGGAGAAAAGGCTTGATGGATTAGTCAGTTCCTGGGGTTGCTGCTACCCTGAAAAAGACAGTGAAGTTCTACAACAGGCAAAACAAGATACTTCCACTGTGTCAATAAAATTATTGGTGCTGTTGTAAAAACCAACGGTAACTTCTGTCGTGTAGTACATTTTATAATGCTGTTAGCCCCATGCAAAGAAGTTTATCTAACCACAAACACTTTTTCATTGGAAATGGGGAGTGTTGAGCTTCCAGGACAGCCTCTTGTGGGATTTAGATGAGGCAAGAAGCTTTGCAGGTTTCAAAGGAGGCAAATTCTCTTGCATAAATTGAGTTGACAGTAAACTTGACAGAACATGGGACAGAGGTTAATAATGCAAGAGAACCTTCCTGTACTGTTTTGTTCTGGTTTGTTCTTTTAATTTATATTGTAAATAGGGTATCAACATTGTTTGGAATACTCGCTCTTTTATTGAATTACTACTTTAACTGCTGGAACATTGTATCACAAAAGGCAGGGAGCTTGGTCACATAACCGTTGTTCGGTCTGTGTCAAAATGTCCACAGCCTGGACATTAAATGAAAATTAAATGGTGGAGATGGAGTTGTTATCTGAGTTCAGTTAACAGAAAGGGTTAAACCAACAAAATTGCAGAAGTCATGCTGAATGCTCCCAGTGAACAGATTGGGAGTTCTTTTTTACACATCAGATGCCCCCGGTGAGGAGAGAGACTGCTTTATGCCCTGAAACAGAAAATGTAATATTATTCTCAAAATTACCTGGGTAGAAATGATAAGAATTTGTGCATATTACATGACTTGACTAATGAAAGTTGCTTGTCACACAGCAATGCATTTCTGCTGGTTTTTGTTTAAATGTATGGGCCAGCAGCTCAGCCCCATTTAAGTTCAGGGATTTGGGTTGATAGTGTCCCTTTAATGCACATAGTTTCCTTTCTGGTGCTTGGCCTTCCTCAACGTTATATTGTTTGCTTTGGCAAGGAAGTCAGCGACTTTCCTTGGAGAGAGGCACAGAGACATGAACAGTGCACTGCCTGCCTTGTTTGGGAAGTGTTTAAAATGTCTGAAATATGTGATTTTAAAAATAACAAAGAACAGATGCCCACAGCAGAAAAAGCAAGCGCTTGCACGCTGTTTACTTTGTAAATAAATAATGTCTTCAGGACGGTTTGATTTTCAGACCTCCACAGTTTCACTCTTTCCTCTTAGTATTATTTTCACGTTTTAGAGTCACTTGGATGAATGTCTTCTGTCCTCTCCACCCCCCATCTCCCTTACATTATGTATGAACCTATGAAGAAATGATGGTTGCTTTTCCCAGGAACAGCCTCTGACTTAAGCTTTCTGCTCCTTATTACATGCAGTTGCTGCTGCCCTGGAAGCAGAGGCCAAAGCTAGGTTCTCAAGTCTTAATTCATGTTCTCTTGTCACTCCTGCCAGTGAGGAGCAGCACTGTGCTGACAGGAGGCAGAGCTCACCCTGCCCACCTCAGCTCAGAGGATCTGCCCATGGACACAGCCCAGCATGACCCAGCACCCACAAACGCATCCAAACGTGAACCTTCACGTTGTGCTGGAAACAGAGGAGAACATCTGTCTGGGCTCCGTCGCAGAAACTCCTCTGTAGGCTGCATTGCTGCATTACCATTTCTTAAGCAGCTGTAATCTGTAGTAAGAAAAAAATACCTCGAATAACATTGATTTTAATTGGGCTGTGACATAAAACAGCAAAAGTGTTTTCTGTGTACCCTTTTCTATTTAAGGAGAACGCATGTGATCTTTTCACTTCAATTGCATTGCACTTTTATTTAACCTCTCTGTGGGTATGTATTAACTAGTTAGTACTTAATGAGTGAGTAATTCTGTTCTACGCCAATGAGCGTCATTTACTAAACCCTTTGTACTGCTTGGGAAATCATAATAAACAAGGAAGATGACTAAATCCTGCAGCTACGGGCAAGCAAAATAGCTTTACAGCAAGGTAAGTATTTACAAACCAAAAAAAGACAAGCTGTTTAATAGGCAGTGTGACACAGCAATGCTTCAGCAAGCCAGGGGACTTTAGGTGTGTTATTCTTCAGTGGTTATACTTCTTAAGAAAAACTACCATGTGAATAGCGTGAGGTTTTTCCTGCTGTAATCTTAAAAGAGACATTCACAAATGAGAGCTTTTTCTGATAACAATAATTTATCACTTTATTATTGTCACGAAGAACAATAGCATTTCCACAATTAGTTGTTACTTGGGAATGACTTTTCCCTGAAATGTTTTCTTTTATGATTGCTGTAAGAGATATCTAGGAATATGGTATCTGAAACCAATTAGAAGGGAGGAAAAACATTGGTTTTTCTCTGCTTACCTTCTGCTATTGGCATCATCATGTATGTAGTTGGTTTCACCATTTCCTCTCCGTGCTTGTCGGCACCTGATCCTGTAACCACCTATGTATGTAATTTCACTCAAGTGAGAAGTACCAGGGCTGTGCAGATGGCAAAAGTTTTACATAAGTGGAATCAAATGATGAGGAAGTTTTCCTGTTCTTTGTAAGGTTTTTCATACAGCAGTGGAGAAAATTTCCTGTTATAAATCGATTAAGAAATCAGCAACACTGGGAGAATGATACAAGAAGCCATTGCAGTATTTGAAACAAGTCATGTTTTTTCTAAAGGGGAGTCATTGTCGAGATGACCACATTATTCTAATTTTATATTTGTTTTTCATTTAAAAGTGAGAGTTCCAGTCTCTTGAGTTATAGCCTGACAATTGAACGCGGCTTGATGGATTGTCAGTGGACATGTTAAAACATCAAAGCAGCTGCCGAATGCCATATGGCAGAAAACACAGCAGTGCCAACTTGTCTTGAAGATCAGAAAGTTTCTGAACTTCTTGTTACCCAGATTTATTGGGTTTTGTGATATTTTTATGCTAGGGAAGTGTCTTCTCAACAAAAGCATGCAGGAGAGTAGAAAAGGTCACTACAGAGTCCGGAACCTAGATTATATCGGTTCTCAGAGTTCCCATTTTATTCATCAGAGATTATTTTCTAATCATAATGTGTTTTATTAACAACAGCTGTGCCCCTTGAGGTTCTAGTTTATGCTTAATTAAATTTAACTAAGCCATATTTAATAGGAATCATGGGAACTAACTTTTCAAGGCTTCTAGGTAGCAAGCCTGCGAACTCAGTGCAGTGGTAGAGCTACAAACATCATTCTTTACACAGGCTAATAAAACATTCTTTCAGCTAACTGAAGCTTAGAGTTAGGAGTCTTTTCCTGAGCTGCTTTGTCTTGATTTATCAGAGGCAGTGCTAGAAATTTGCAGGTGGGTTTAGTTTTCAATTTGGAACGTTAGGATTGCTGTCGGACTTCAAGGCGTGTTCTTTTGCTCTGATGTGTTCTTAACTTTAATCCTTTGTAGTGCGATGGAAAGCCATTCCCTCCTTAACCCAAACCTGCAGCAAGGTGAAGGAGTTCTTTCCAGTTTCCGTACGACATGGCAAGAGTTTGTGGAAGACCTGGGCTTCTGGAGAGTGCTGCTCCTCATCATTGTCATTGCTCTTCTGTCACTTGGAATAGCGTACTACGTTAGCGGGGTGCTTCCTTTTGTAGAAAATCAGCCTGAACTGGTGCACTGAAACAAATACAGAGAGATGCATCATGCTCTTCCCAGTTCTAATCTTATTTTGAGCTTCTTGGAATTATTCTCTCGGTGCAAGCAGTGGCAGCTGTATATACTGTTTGCCTTTTGTACTTACTATTAACCCCTTTGAAAGAGGGATTAATTAATTTGAAGTAAAACACTAAATTCTAAGGCATTCCTAAGCTACCTCTGACTTATCTTGACTTGCCAGCAAGATGTCAAGATAATCCTCTCTGATGATAAAATACTATGATTAGAAAAGACCTTTCATAATGAATATTAAATTCCTGGGCATGAAAAATATATCCTGGTACAGAACCAAATTTGATGTATTTCCCCTATGAAGAGAGGTAAATCTATTGTTGGATTTTTTTGTATGTGCTTCAGCTGAAAGAAAAATATTCTTCTAAAAGTCCTTCTCAAGAAATCCGAATAATATAATAACTCACTCTGATGTATAGACAGTAATAAGCTACAACTTCATAGCTCTTTTAATGCCTCCCTGTAGTTTCCTATCTGCTAGGTTATAAAAAGAATGAGAAATAGTTCAAGGTTTACTTATGTCTTTAATGTATAGATCACTCCTTTATTTATTAGGTTAATGTAGTGTTCCTTCTCCAGATGAATTTCATGTTGTTAATACCTGCCTGAAGTAAATTTTGTAGAACAAAGCTGTTCATTGTGCTTTGGAAGTGAAGCTGTTTCAGCCCGAGGCTGAAAATTTGCTTTTTTTGTTGAAATGTTACTAAGCAAACCTTTCTTTGTAAGGGTGGTTAAAAAGTGATTTAGGTGTTCTGCTCTGTATATAATAATTCTGTAAGGCCATTGTCTTTGTGAATTATGTCACGAAGGAAAACTTCTTCTTCCTCCCACAAGGACCAGAATGAACCATATAATTGTATTGTTCTCATGTTTGTGGAGAGGGCTTTATTGAATAGAATTCCTTTATAGAATTGTTTTCCAAATCAGTTGTTTGCAGACAGCACTTACAGGCTTATGGATTATTTTCTGAGTATGCAGAATAAAAGTATTAAAAGCATTAATATTTAGGAACGTTGTGTGGAATGAAATCTTGACCCATTCTGTACTTAGCTGTGAAATCCTTTGTTTGTAAATAATCTAAGGATGTGAATCAGTTAGATACTCTTTTATGAAGACCAGAAAGGGGCTACATAGTAAGTTGGAGGTTTTCAAAGCAAGCAGATTCTCTCTTCCCATGTTGATTACATATCTGACTGTCTTTGTTGCCATTGCCTTGAAAATCCCAAACAAAAGCAATTGTGCAAACCTAGTCAATCAGTTATTTTTTTTTTACTTAGCTGCTCCTCGATTGTTGCTAAATAACATCAAACTTTTATGAAATTAGAACTTACAATAAGCATTGATAGAAGTAGCCTACAGCTCTCTCTTCTGGTACCATGCATAATTTTCTTCCTCGTTTATGGCTTTGAGTGAAGAGGGTTATTGTCTTTGATGTGTGACATGGGCTGTGCTGAGCTGAGCCCCATTCTGAATTGTGTCCAAATAATTCTCGATCTCATTTCTTAAGCTAGAGGTCAGTGGAACGATACTTTCCCAGCAGCCACAATGCACCAGAAAGAAAAGCTTGTTAGACAAACCCAACCAAAAAAACCCAACCCAAAACATCCTCCTTCTCTGAGTATTTCGCTGATTATACATCTGTTCATGAACAAAACTCACAGTGTACCTAAATTACATTTACTTCTCTAAATAAGTATGTTTCTGTTACTAATACTACTATATCTTGAATAACCACGTTGTCTTTCAGTATGTATTATCTGCATCATTTGTAATTGTATTCTAAGTATGGGTGAATGCCACAAATAAATATATGCAGTAAATATGCTTTGTTTTATTATTACATTAGTGCAGCGGTCATGATGCTAGCCCGTTTCACTGAGTTGATGTGTTTGTTGTGCACTGCTAATGAACAGTTCAGAAGTGGGGAGGTTCCCTCCCTGCGAAACGGCAGCCGCGCCGGTGATATAAATGAGGTCTTCAAGAGCAGTTTCTTTAGATTTGCCTGATTTATCTTCAGGACTGTTACTGAATTTAAGTTGCTGTCTCACGCTGACTTTTCTAAGCTTTCAGGTATTGAACATGTGATCTAGAGCCCCCTCGAGATTGAAATTAACTATGAGGGAATACAAAATACAGGCAAGAAAACCAAGCTTGAGCCTTAAGTAGCCTTTCCTACTTTGTAGTACCTTGTGGTACTTTGCTTACACCTTAATGCACAAGCAGTTTTGGAACTGTGCATGGAAAAGGTTTGAAGAACCATGGGTGTGTTCCAAATGAATGTGTATCACTTTGGAAATCCAAAGCACTGTTTGAACTTCACAGTGTAGTAACTGCTACTCTTTGAAACAGCGAGGCGATAAATGTCTAACTAGAAGAGGATTTTGTTCTGTGGATAGCTCTGTTATTGAAAGAGGCCAGCTGTGCCTTCCAGTATATCTCTAAACATTAACGACTTCCTTCTCAAAGGCTGATTCTAAAGAATGAATTTACCTCCTGTACACTAGATTTCAAGCAATACAATGTGTACTTTAACCTACTTCCTCCTGAAGCTATTATCACAGAGAGCTGTAGCATAATGACATAGGTCAGTTTAGATTGCCTGTAGGTCAGTAAGATTTCTTCTGTTTTTTGCAGTGGTGTCTTGATACCCTTATCCAGGGGCTCCCCTTTGCTAGGCGCTCTTCAAATCCTAGACAGATTGTTGTCTCAGGCTGTTCTCAGACTAATGAGCTAAAATGGACTAAGGAATTGAGAGAGGAAACAATCACGGAGGTACGAAGTGATGCTTACAAGTGCGATAAAACAACTTGCTGGGCGAGGTAGTGCAAGGTAAACTGGAGTGTGAAATGAATGCCCGTGGGTACTCTGCAGTGGGCCGTCCCTGTGCTCACATTTATTCCATGGCAGGACCACAACTATCTTGCCTCATAGTAACTTTTTCATGTACCGTATCTTTTTATCTGCAGGGCCTTCTGTTTTCATTCATTTTGGTAGTGTTCTTTGCAGAAGGGGGTGATCTGTTGTGTGTCACGGGTGGGTATTGTTTCTGGTTCACACAATACAACAGGTATTTCATTACTGGATGTGATCGAGCGCTGTGAAGTGTATTATCATGAAGAGCTCCTATGAGAGAAGGAACATGGCTAAACTTTATTGAAACAGAAGATCTGGGCAGTTTCTGGGTCTGCAGCTGATCTGGAGTTTGATTTTAGCATGAGTCAACTGATCTCTCTGGCTATCTCTATTACGTTAAGTAAGTAAAAATTATCAACTCACCATGAAAATTGTGTAATTTAGTCAGAAATTCAATAGCAGCATTTTAAAGTGGTACCTGAAAGTACAAATTGCAAGTGAAAACTCTCCTGCAAACTACTACTACAAAAAAAGGGTATTATTGTCTGATGTCATATCCAGGATTTTCAAAAGTCTAGCATGTGTTTAAATGTTATGTAAAGTTTCCCTTTAAGAGAACTGATTTCTTCCTCAAGTGACACACAAGTTAACTTGTTTCTGAAGCCAGTTGTTCCTGTTTAGGAAGCCAGGTCTTTGTTCAATTCATATTTGAACTGGTGATTAAGATAAGTGTGAGACTTAGGTCAGCATGTTTTTCCTCCATTCAGTGTACTTTTCTTACATTTCAACAATAATCCTTGCAGATTGGTTACACAAGTGGCCTGTGTCATCCAAAATGGTCCATAAATTGTTGTTGCCAGTTGTTGCTGCATTTCTTACCCTTGCTGTTGGGGCTTCCTGGAAAAATTCGACTGTCATTACCTGCAGTTCTCTGTAAACTTTGTAAGTGCTGCAATACTGTTGAACCATGAATCTCAAATCTCTATTAATGTTCTGAAATGAATTTCTGGTGACAGCAGAGGTAATCCTGTACCTGCGCTTGCAGGGTAGCATGATGCACCTGTTACCTTAAATGTATTTAGGTACTTTGGCCGAGTTTTGTGTTGCCTGACATCTTCCATGCTGCTCTTACAAGTGCATCAAAGGAGAAGCACTTTTAAAATACACAGTGTTAGGCAACAAATGCAGCTCAACGGTAGGTCTCTGCTATTGCTGGGATGTGAAGTGTTCCCAGGGTCACGCTGCCGGAGAAATCTGAGATGAAAACTCCAAGTCTCCGACTGGCAGTGATGTGGTGTAGCCTGTGCTCTTAATGCAAAGCAGAACTAAGGCTCTGATGTTGCAGCTGAAGCAGGCTGTGCACAGAACCCTGACAAATGTGTCTCCGCTGTAGGCGTTCATCGTTTGTAAATCATTGTTGGAACTGAGCATTAAGCAACCGATATTTCCTAATGACCTCGCTGAGGCAAAACTGTTTTCTTCATTACTGCTAGGGGAATGGGAGATTACTGGAAATTGCCATAACTAAAAAGCAACAAATAAGAATTTTGTTCTGAAATCAAAGGCTGAACAATTCACAACCGTGGCTTCAAGGGACGCGTTCTTTCTGTTTGATATTAAACTACCTTCTGGATAAGGAGAAATGCGGAGACGTTTGGAATAGAATTTGTTGTGTGGTATGTATGGTTTGCAGAAAATAGGAGGGAAATGAATGCAATGAGCCAAGACAGCAGCAAGGGAGGCAGAGCCGTGCGCTACCTTCGTGAATCGCTGCTTAAAAGCCAATCCCAGTGCTTGCAAGAAGTGCAAGGAGTGACCAGTAACAGCTTCCTAGCAGGAGAAGGATTTCACTGCCTTATGATTACACTGTCTCACCGGGGTGGCCGTGCAGCCTTGCAACCTGAGCTGGCCCTTCTTGACATTCAATGTCTAGAGCGCTGCTATTTCAGACGACTGCATGTTTGGATGTGTGCCTGCATTAACAGCTGCTCGTGGGGAAGCCGAACAGGTTCCTCTTAAACAAGAATCCTTCTGCACATAGGTTGGCAAAAGAAGTTTTCCCAAATGCGAGCAGAAGCTCTTTGTGAAACGTTAAATATTCCTCATGTCTTCAGTTGTGTTATCTAAATATCTGAAGGCAGGAATCCAGATGAAGGAGCAAATATATGCAACAGTGTCTCATTTTCTGTTGGCAAAACCCCCCCAACAGATATATCTTAATGCAAAGTAAGAAGAAAATCACAGCAAATGGTTTCAATCTGTAGAATATTAATTCCTTTTTGAGCCAAACTCCTTAGTACGAGGAATTTTTCCAAATTATATCCTCTGTGACAGGTAAGTTTTCTAGTAGAAAGGCTGCCATAGCCTTGCAGTGGTGTCAAGGCAGTCCCATTTAAAGGTTGTGCTGTATACTGAAACAAAATTAGTTAATAAAAATAGCAGATTTCTTCTAGGATATAAGAATCAAAATGCCATGTGCTCATCCTCATACTGTAGTTGCCTCATTGCAGGCCAAGCATCTGGCTTGATTTCTTTTGGTCCAGGTATTTTCAGACAAAAACTTAAGCATGTAGACAGGCATAGGTTTAAGCTGGCAAGCACATTTGCTGTAGTGGATGTAAAGGATAACGGAGTACCCCACGGAAAGTCAGCTTGCATGGGGACCGCTCAGTTCTGCCAGACGTCTTCCTCGCGCAACTGGTGCTTTTCCCATTTATGGTATTGGTTTGAATCCTTGTGTCAGTCAACAAACACCAGTGGTTAACATGGGGCTTGAACTGAAAGCTGTTTTCATATTTTGTTTTATTTTTTTTTATTTCAAAATTCAGGGAACTTAGTTTTTTTCTAATCTAATGTTCGCTAGAATTACAGCCTGCAAATGTGCACAGGTAATGAGCATGTGTGTGTCCTTCCTCTGTGCCAAAAGGAGATTTAGGAATAGCCAACAAGGCCTCCAGTGAGATCAGTTTGAAGTCAGTCGGATTGAAGGAATCCTGAGTTTTCTCATTTGTCATCAGATTGGTATTTAATATCCTGCCAGCTCTGGGTTTATTCATTGCACTGACTTACTGAGATATTTTCTTGGTCTCGTTGATAGAGTTTGGGGAGTGTAGATCACATTACCTACCTCACAAAGGTGTGCTTCACCCACTGAGTGCCATTATTTTGATAGTAAATTTGCCATTATTTTGATAGTAAATTAATTCTTCAGTTTCAGAATGTTAGTCTGTTCCCTTTGGGGTTTTGATTACACTGTTGGCTTTGCAAAGTGAACAACTCATTTGGTAGTATGTTATCGTTTGTTTAGTTAAGGACTTGGTCATTTTGTCCATTTTTCATGCAAAATGCAGCAGTGGTTTGGGCAACTGTTGGCCTTGGCTTAACCTCTTCTTCCAGATAGCCTCTGCAGATGGAGCAAACACTTTGAGGATTAAAAGGTGGTCTGGTCATAAAGCTGGGGAGGTGTCTATTCCCTGCATTTTCAGGCTTTCCAGGACCCTGGGAATTTCATATTGGGTATTTAGAGTCACTCTGACAGAAAGATGATAGCTTTGTAGAAACATTTGGTCTTCATATATGTTCTGAAATTCAAAACTGTACAGTTTTGACAGCTTGTCTTCCTCCAGGCAGCAAGCTATGCTCCAGTAGAGCAATTAGGAATACTCTAGCTGTATTTCTAAGCCAAGAAAGCAATCTAACTGCAAGTCGGTTTTTAAATCTTAACTATATTAAGGGTACAAGGCCATAGACTCACCTCCTGCCTGCACCCAGAGACTTGCTCCTTCATTCTCAGTGTGCTTCCTTGCCCTGTCACTAGTGCTAACACGCATCTGACCCCAAGGACCTGAATCAGGGAGCTGTGCCAGTCAGCCCTACCAGAAATTTACTCTCCCTCCTGCTGCATTCTTCCAAACTCTGCCCCTCCTCATTGTTTCGTCTCCCGTCCTCCGTCCCAAGCCTCTGTCATGCTTTACCTAGGCTTGAGACTCACCCCGTTGTTTTATGGACCAAGAATTCTGCTCATAAAACTTATTTCTTCCCATTTTGTCATCTCTGGTGCTTACAGCACACTATCCCCCATCTTCCCTGAGCTGGCATTCTTTCCCAGGCATCTTTATTTGCCTGGCCTAGCCTATGCTGAAGGCTCTTGACCATATTTTGAGGAGAGGGTTATTGGTTGTCTACTGTTCGCTCAATTCCAGTTCACCCCTATCAGTAGTAGTCATCTTCTAAATTTACACTTTCCTGTAATAAAGATGCAAGAAACTAACCTTGCTGTATGAGCCTTATTTTCAGTTTTACTTCCTTTCTCTAATGCTGTAATTGATTCTTTTGGTACTTCCATTGAATCAAACTAAGTCGTGTATGGATTGCTTCATCTTTTAATAGAAAATGTCCAAACTCTGACCTGATCCACAGGATATGAGGAATCTGTGCACCACTTGTGGGAGTCTCTGGATAGTGGGACTAGATGGAGACCAGTCACTGCCCCAAGGAACAGGGCATTGTGGCCTATATTGTAGTTTACAGCAGCAGCATAGATCACAAGAACAGCATCCAGGGATGCTCCAGGATTACCACCTTTCTGTTGGCTATGGCTCTGTAATGCACCTACACTGGGCACGTAGAAGATGCTGAAGTAGCCTCTGAAGTGGACATATACACCACTAGAGAAACTCCACTTCTGTTGCAAGACTTTTGGCACAGGACAAAGTCAGTCTGGTGAGGCCAAAACAGATGTTAAGCGATGAGACTGGTGTGGTTCCTAGTTACTGGCGAGGAACCAAGGTGGCAGAACCAGCTGCACACCTACCGTGGTTTATGAACGTACTCGAACTTTTTCAGCTGTCCCCTGTCACTTCACAGATGGCACAAGGACACGGACCTGGTGCAGCGGCAGGTGGAGAGGAAGTGGAGCCAGTGCTCTGTAGTCTGTTATCTCTGCTTGGCCAATTAGCAAACAGTTTGGAGGCCACAGACCATATGTGAGAGCCACTGGTGCAAAAGAGAGCACATTTTCTTCGTTAAAAATATTTTACGAGAGCAGCTTTGTTTGGTTTGGGTTTTTTTGGCAGGCAGGCGAGCATTAGTAGCTGAGGCTTGGTGCAACTTTTTGGCACATGAAGGAAGAATGCTGAAAGTAATGGATCAAGAAGAGTAAAGAGAGAGATTCAGAGAGATTAGCAGCTTCCTTAGAAACTGCAGATGTTTCTGAGGAAAACAGGGCAGATGCAGACATGCTGCTAGCAAAAAGAAGAGTTTAGGGAAAATCATTCTTCCAGTTATAGAAATCCAAGTGTCATTTTTCTGGAGCCCTCAAAATGAGCAAAACGTTCCCAGTTTTATAGCAAGAGATGTAAGCAGAACTGGAATGTTTCCTCCTGACTAAAACCTGTAAGATTTTTATTGTGAATTTTATTTGTAACATCAATTCAGCCGTTCCTGTTATACTGGGACCCAGAAGGCTGTGTTTCTGAAAAGGTAATGCACAGCCACACAGGAGTAGTGTCTGGTTCTGACTTAACTACCCGCAGAGTAAGTTTAGAATGTCAGGTTCTAAATTAAGTATTGGAATATGTGATTTCCCTGTCTATTTTTTCTGTGTGGGTATTGGATCAGGAGCTCTTCCAGCTGCTTGACTTCAACCAAACCCAAGTTCACACAGGGCCAATTCAGCTCTTTATTCTCTACTTTCTGGTTGGGTGTTTTCGTTGTTGATACTTTATGACTTGAATCTGAGTCTCTCCCTCTCAATGCACAGAAGGGATTGTTGTAGGTACTTCAGGTTGAATCTTCCAGCAATAGGTGGGGATTTATCCCGTGACATAAGCTGCAGAAACATAAATGAGCTGCAGTCAGAAGAGGGTAGGTGGAGCAGGCCATGTGCAGCTCGGCCTGCTCTGTGTACTGAGGCCTTTGCAAGGCCTAGTTGATGGTTTGCAGAGCTGTGTCAGGTTGGGCATCTCCATTCTGCTTCCCTGTGAAAGGAAATGAACTTTTTTATGAATGGAGATTATTAATTGAACGGAAGTGATTTCTTTCTTCTCACTTCAAAGCCAAATTCCAGATGGTCTGGTTATAGTATTGTCACGTAATCAGCACTTCCTTTCACTTTCACCTTGGTTAGTCTCTGACTTAAACGGCCTTTGAAATAGCAGGGTCTGTTGATTTAATTTTCCAAGTTTCCTAAAATATTTCATTTTTAAGAGTAGTAAATTAATATTTAAATTCTTAATCTCTTTAAAACAGGTTTGTTCTTTAAAGAAGTTCCAGTACATACAGTTAGGTCCAACACTGAGGAACAGACTTACATACTATAGAGCAGTTGTATAGAACTAGTCTCCCAGAAGCTGGAATAACAATATCACTGCTGAGTTCTTACAGTCTCGTGGATGCCAGGGTCTGTGTGTAAGGGAACGGTTCTGGCTTCGCTGAACTTCAAAGCTACTCTGGGGTAAAGCTCCATAAACTTCGTTGGAAATCGCAGACACATCTTAGATTTTCTTTTTACTGGAAGTCTCTGTTGTGTCTGACTTTCAGTTTTGTTAAAAGCTGCCAGAACAATCTCCCTCCTGTTATTGTAGCCTTCCTGTTTCAGGCTAACGCGCTGCTGAGGCGTGACAGCTTAAACAGAAGTTAACTCATCTTTTTTTTAAATGGCAGAAATCAGCTATTTTTTAGAATTAATGCTTACTATATCTGTACCTGTTGTTCTTTTGGAATCCTCTTGTCCTTTAAGTGTTTGCTGGAAATGTGCATTCCACAGTGAGTCAGCATAGCCTGCTGGACTGAGCAGCAGGCAGACTTGGGAGTTATAAATCCAAGCACTTGCTGTGTGGCCTTGAAAACCTTACTTAGCCTCTACTTCCTCACCGGTAGAATCAGTATAGTTCACTAATCTTTGAGCAATGTTGCCATTAATACGCATAAAAAACCCTTTAAAACCAAATACTAGTACTGATAGCTTGTAGACATTTTTACTCAAAGTAATTGTACTAATTTTACCCACTATATTCTAAACATAATCTGATGACAGAGGAATATATATCCCCTTATAAGTCAATTATTAATCTCACAGTTGTTTCCCATTATTTCACTGTTAGGCATGTGTGAATTACAGACAAAAGCTCTGATCTGATATCATCACTCTCTGGCCGAGACTCCCGCACCAGTGTGTGAAGTCCCGTTGATTTCTGTGGTTGTGGACAGAGCATCTGCTATCCAGAAATTAGGCTGGATATCAGGAAGCATTTCTTTCCAGAAAGGGTTGTCAGGCATTGGAATGGGCTGCCCAGGGAGGTGGTGGAGTCACCGTCCCCGGAGGTGTTTAAGTGGCAGTTAGATGATGTGCTCAGGGACATGGTTTATTGGGTTTTGATAGGTCTGGGAATAAGATTGGAATGAATGATCTTGAAGGTCTCTTCCAGCCAAAACTATTCTATGATAGCAAATTTCTGACTTCCTTTACCATAACGTGGATCCAACTCCTACCCTTACAAAGCTGGAATTGCTCATGCTACTGGTATCACACATGCAAATACGTAGCCCACTAATTTGAAAAGTGTACTTGATAACCATTACAAGAAAATTTAGCTACTTAGTATTCTTTAAAGTCATTATTCCCCAAATTAAATAACTTACAGAAATTCCATCCAATCCAGGAAGACCATTTTCTCCCTAAAAATTATAAATGCATGTCTGGTTTACTGCAACAAACTATAAGGAACATTGAGTTTTGTATAAATAGAAATACTTACTGTTAGTTAATATGAGATCAAGCATAAATGGGAAAAACATTTTGACACCTGTGCTTCCATATTTAAACTGTCTAATGGAGAGATTCCAAAACCTCAGAGATATTAGAAACATTTATTTTTTGTTACCCATAAATAAAAGTGGCATGAAAAAAAAAAGTTTTAATTGTAAAAACACTGGAAAATACACTATAAAAACTTGAATTACAAAACCACTATGAAATATGTAAAAGCATGTAATTAGTATATAAAATTATCTGTAAAATTTACTGAAGTAAATAAATAAAGATCTAGTTAATTTTTACCAACTTATGAGTCTATATAATGTGGGTAGAATTTTAGAAAGGTTCTTAGTTTTGGCCAACAAAGTCAGTGTTAAGGGCCTCACATGACTGAATGAATTTCTTATTTTCACTCTTTAATGAAGCATGAGGGTGCTAAATATTGCTGAATTCAGTACCACAAGAATTACTGACTCCTTTGTAGACTTATTCCAAACCTAGTACTCTGGCAAAAACCAAAACCACGGATGAACGGATGAGTGTTTTTGTCAAGGCAACACAGAACCAAATCTTTTACATGAGTATATTCAAGAACGCATTCACTGATATTGTCTATCTGTAGTTTGTATTTTCTGTACAGGAAATAAAATTACAAACTTGATACAGACATTTCAGGGCGAGGTCCTTATTAAATAGAGTAAAATCCTGACTTCACAGCAGCAAAGGAAGGAAGGAAGGAAGGAACGCTATAATCCTCTCATACTTAAGCCGAGAATATGACTGATTACTTCCTAGTACCTCCTAGCTCAAAACCCACTGTGAGGCAGCTGGGATCTCACAGCAGAAACCTTAACATGCACTTGCGAGTTTCCCGAGCTGTTATTTCAACAGACTTGGCACGTAGAAGGATGTCAGCTACAGGAAAGTTCCAAGCGTAGGTGAAGGGCCCCTCCTTTGCTACAGCTGCAGCTAGAAACATGTATGCTACATGCAAGCTGACAAGAAATTCCTCACATCCATGGTTCGACACTACAAACAAATGGTGTTAGCTCTCCAGAGACAAGGGGAGGACCAGCAACTACACTGCACAATAACAGGATGAGCAATGTCCCAGCATCCCAATATGGGATGTACAAGATTTCTGCAAAGACCAAGCAATTCCAAGTTATTATGACATTATTATAGGGTTTTTTTTCCACAGCTCTGCATTCAGACACCCAGGATAACATCAGGAGCAATCTGACCTACAGCATGAGCCTCGCAGCCTGTAGGACATCACAGTGTTTCTTGCACTGCATTTTCTCCTAGGTGATGACAAGTCTTACCTTCATTCCTTTAAGACTGCCTTGAGCAAAAACCGGTTCTCCTTTAAGGCCTTTTGGGCCAGGACGACCCTGATTTTAAAAAAAAAATTAAAAAATTATGGAAAAAAATACTGATTTAGTTTTGAAAGAATTTATATTCAGCATAATGGAACAAGACAAATTCCTGGCTCTAGTAAACTGCAAAAGTACCACTGCAGCTCTGTCAAAGAAGCTGTGGTATTATGAGAACTTAAGACTTTCTGTGGCTTTAGAAAAATAAGGTTCTGAAAACATTTTCTCTGGTATTTTCCTGTTTATATTAGCTATCCCTTTTATTTTATCCCCTTCACAGCTTTTAAGATCCTATTCGACATGGTGTAACCCTATTGTTCATATACACATCAATAACATCCAGAGGGACCTTAACAGGCTAGGGAGGTGGGCCTATGCAAACCTCATGAGGTTCAACAAGGCCAAGTGCAGCTGGACTGGGGCAAAACCAAACATGGATTCAGGCTGGGCAATGAGTGGATCGAGGGCAGCCCTGTGGAGAAGAACTTGGGGGTACTGGTGGGTGAAAAACTGGATATGATCTAGCAAGATGTGCTCACAGCCCAGAAGCCAATTGCATCCTGGACTGTGTCAAAAGCAGCGTGGCCAGCAGGCCGAGGGAGGGGATTCCTGTCTTCTACCCAGCTCTCATGAGACCCCACCTGAAGTACTGTGTCCAGCTTTGGGAACCCAGCATAAGAAAGACATGGACCTGCTTGAGTAGATCCAGAGGAGGGCCATGAGGATGATCATGGGTCTCTCTACCTCCTCTGTGAGGACAGGCTGAGAGAGTTGGTGTTGTTCAGCCTGGAGAAGAGAAGGCATCAGGGAGACCTCATAGTGGACTTCCAGTACTTAAAGAGGGCCTACAGGAAAGATGGGGAGGGCTTTTTATCAGGGAGTGTAGTGACAGGACAAGGGGTAAAAAAGCTGCAAACTGAAAGGGTAGATTTAGATTAGATATTAGGACGAAGTTCTTCACTGTGAGGGTGGTGAGACAGTGGAACAGGTTGCCCCGAGAAGTTGTGGATGCCTCATCCCTGGAAGTGTTCAAGGACAGCTTGGATGGGGCTTTGATCAACCTGGACTAGCAGAAGTAGTCCCTGCCCATGGCAGGTGGGTTGGAACTAGGTGATCTTTAAGGTCCCTTCCAACTCAAACTATCTTATGATTTTATCTCTTGTTTAACACTGTAAATTTTGTTTAGAATCAATGACAGAAAACTGGCAGACCGTACTAATCTTCTGAAAAAGCTGCCATTATAATTCTAGATTTACCCAGTTTATTTTAATCTTGATCACCCCATCCAATTTATCTGAGATGATTTAATTTAATTGCCAACTTAATTTGAGAGTGGTTGCCTGATACAAGCAGCTTTCCTTGCCAAAGCTGTAATCCTACAAGCATTACAAAATAGAAATCTGAGCAGTAGGTGTAAGCAAATCAGATACTTTGGAAAGCAGTACTTTTAATTTGATCTTATCACTTCAGTATTTTTCAACATCTTATGTATTTCAAGTCTGGATGACAGGCAAAGATGTCTCAGCAGTTTAGAAGTGGTGAAACAAATGGCATTATTTGCATCTGCCAGCTCTATTTTCTTCCTCTTCTTCATGTTTATGTGCAAAGAAGTTTCATTACATGTATAATTAGACACATGACCTGTGTGTCTTAAGATCAGGCTTTGAATGTGAACATATATTCAAATTTGACAAATATTTTAATATCAAGTAAAATATTTTTCATAAAAAGGCTACAATTCCCAAAGTGTCTATGAGATCTTATAACTCCCCACTTAAAACAAAGTGTAGAGCATGCCCCAGCTACACTCACTCCTCTACCATCAATGCAGGAAAACAAGGCGTATCTCCAAAGACAATCAACTCTGAAAGGCAGAGGGGGAGAAGTGCTCTCGTAAGGAGCACTCTCTGTAAGAGGGTGTCCAGATGAACAGACACCTAACTTTAAGGTGTCCAATGCAGGCTAGGTAAAAACCCAATCTGGCAGCAAAGTGTTTTCAAAAGGAAAACACCCTGGAAACCAAACCCTACTGACACTCAGTGAGACTGAAGCTTTTGGCTCTCTTAAGACCCAAAGGAAAGTGTCCAATATTTGATGCATGCAACTTGAACATGTGATAACATCCTTTCCTGAATCAGCATCCACTGATGTGAAACCTGCCAGGTGGAAGCTGTTGGACACTTCAAGGCTCTTAAAACCTTTATTACGGTTTCTTCTGAGTTAGCTTGAATGCTACCAGTGACAATGGTACAACTTGGTGTGGGAACACAGTGAATTCACAGGATCTGCATTTCATTCTCAGAGTTGAATTTCAATAAGAAAATGATACTGAGCTCTAACAATACTAACAAACTGAGGATTATTAGGGTTCTTCCTAAGTACTTGGAGTAACTTCTTCAATAATGACACAAAAGGCAAATCCTGGCTTACTGACTACAAAACACCATGTTTGAGTTGGGACGTACAGGCAGCCCGGGCAGGCCAGGAAACCCATCTGATCCAGAAACGCCAGGACTCCCAGTGGTACCGTTGCAGCCATCGAGGCCAGGCAGACCTCTAGGGCCAGGTTGCCCCGGATGACCCTGCGTAAAGAGGAAAACGAGAGGATGACTGACAAGATGCATTGTTTTATTAGTAACACTTCCCCCAGAAAACCGGCATCTTCCAAAAGGCAACAAAAGACACGCACAACTCCCACTCAAGTTCAGCGTACATCAGACTGCAACAGAACTCGCCCCTTCAGCCAGCATTGCCTATCCTCTCCAAAGCTGAAATCCTAGAACACTGGCTGCATTCATTTAATTATCTTTTTCTCCAAAGGATAATTTTCTGAAGTACATAACTTGTGCATGAGTAGGTCCCAAAAGGGCAATACTCCTCCCACAGCAGTCTGAAATATATGGCATATCACAGAGTAAAACAGAGCACAAGGGTGCACCTGACACCAGGAATGGAAGTTGCTCGTGTGAAAACAAGGGCAGGGGCAGACTCAACAATACTAAGCATTTATAATTCCAATCTGCTTAAAGTTTCAGTGGCTTCTCTTCCTCTCCAGTGTGGATTCTTTCCTTTAATAGTTCAACAGATGTTACAGCTCCAGCATCAGGCCATTCAAACAAAATGAGTTTTTCTTGTTATATTAAACTTAAAATTGCAGAGCAACTGGGAGAAAGATTTAATTAAACTAACAGCATTTAAAAGAAGGTGTTTTTAATGGTCAATTATTAATCGAGCAGAGTAGAATACAATTGTACCTAAGATTTCACACCCATTTCACCCTAGTATCGCTCTATTAATTTGACTGGAGTGAACTCAGCATGGTGCTGGTGCAAAGGAGATCAAAATTTGAGACTTTAGATACTTTTTCTTTAGTGTCATATGGGTACGTGAGAAAGGCAGAACTGTCAGTCCCACTACCCAGATTTCAAGCAGCATCTTATTCTATCCTCCTTTTCACAGAACTGAGTTCTGTGGCACTCAAAGACAGTGGTTTGTGGCACAAAGAAAACTTAAAATTATGAAGATAGGATCAGTAACTAACAGTTCTCTCCCTCCCCTCTGGTACACCCTGATCTTGACTCATCCCCACAGTACTTTTGTTTGATCCCAAAGATTCATCCTTAAGATATGGTATTACATGAGCTATGACTCACACTGGAAAAATAAAAAAAATAAACATGGATAAAATGGAGATAAAGCAGAACATTAACAATCCTTCATGCCTGACACTTAAAACACATTTGCGCTCCTAGAGGCCTTCCCAGTCCAAGCCAGTAGCATATTCTCTGATCAAACTCAACGAGAACTTTGCAGTAATGTAAAGCCTTTCATATAAGGATCTTAAAATGCCTTGCCAAAATGTGGGAATGCTATAATCTTCATTTTACAGAGGAGAAGCTGAGGGAACACAGTAGCAGAGTGGCTTTCCCAAAGATGCAGAGCGACTTGGGCCATAGTTATGTAAATACTCCAGCTGACTGCTGGGCTCCGCTGCTGCCAGGAGGGCCAGCGCAGCTCCCGCTCGCTCACACCTACCTCTTCCCTGGGCTGGCTGAAGCAGAGGCAAAATACGTGAGTCTGAGCAGGAAACCAACACAGCAGATAAATAAATGTTCTGTTTCTTAATGGGGTTAATTTTCAGCCAGATGAGTTCCTCGGTCCAGCTCATTTGGCAACGGCATTGCAATTAGTGCCAACAAAATGGAGAGAAGGGGAGAGAGCCCAGATCTGCTCTCTGTCAGTCAATAAAGTGCAAACTGCATGAATGTGAAGTGTGTCTCCACTACAAGATCAAGGCAGCTCATCCAGACAAGTATAAATTTGAGATAAAACAAGGCCTCGGGACATGGAATGAAGTCATCCCAAAGCATCAGCATCAGGCACCACTGTGTACATAGTGCCAGTTTCCCTGATGATTAAAATCCATCTGTCAAAACACCCACATGTACTGTGCAAGCTGGGACTTGCCAGGCCCTGGTAAAGTGATAGGAGAAGGCTGAAGCACCAATTTATTGCCACTTACGCTCGTCTCTTAGAAATTACTTCATTTGGCTCCCAAAGCTGGAACAAATCAGTGGCAATCCACCCTCTTCCACCCACGCAGCACATCCTAGACAAGAGCAGCAAGTCTCTGACAGGACTGGCTGTGACTGCAGCAGGAGGCCAGAGTGGTCAATGTCTCCCAGGTCTTTCACTCTGTTTACAGCATCCACAAAACCAGAAGCTATGTGGGACAAGTGCACATGTATCTGGTTACAACATAAGGTGACCAGCTGCAGGGTTTAGTGAAGCTGAACGGCCAACATCTGCCCCTCAATGCTAGACAACAGGGAGCCAAGCTGCTAAGCCTTCAGTGTTGGCCAAGAGCCAGCCCATGGCAGGCAGCTGACTGGTGGCCTCATGTCTTGGGAAATGTTTTGGGTGAGATATTCCAACTCTCGAACCAACACAGTCTGTAAGTGGCCCAAAGGATTTTGGTATCCTCTTCATATGGGCGACGGGCTCACAAAGACAGGACATAAAATATGCTGATCCTGGTGATTTCTTACGTATATCAAATAAATCTGCAGCCCTGTCACTTAAGCCCATGGCATCCATGTTGACAGTTCTGAGCCAAAGCATGACAGAGACTGACACACATGCACACACATACACATGCTATCTCTTTGGATCTAGGTAGAAAAAAAATAAAGAAAAAATCATAGTATTTCCTACTTTCTAGCTAATCTGCTACTAGAGTTGATAATGTTTTAAGAACCTTACCTGAGCAGATACTGAGCACTCACAACTGACTTCCTTGGGAATTGTAAAGTTCTGGCTTAAATGAACCTTTTCCCCAGGGATTTAAAATACTGGTTTAAAGAGCTGTTTTGACCTGAAAAACAGGGGTTAATAGTTTCACTGCTTTCACCTCCTCTAATTCCTGTTTTGGCAGATGTGCCAATTCAGCACAAGCACCTCAACTGACTAAGGCAGAAGACTTTTACAGCTTTACGTATACATGGCAGGGTGACTCATTTACAGACCCCAGTTAAAACACAGGCTGGAGAGATCACTTGTGCTCTCTGTCCTCACAAAAGGAGACATTCCCTGTGAGACAGATAAGGAAACTTGAACTGTTCATCTAAGCCCTTCCTTTATCTGACTCTTGCTCCTACACTAACACTGTGATCCCAAGGGGCCTCTTTTCTAAATCAAACAGCACAAAGGTGATTCCAACAGGAGAGCTCAACAAATATTTAAAAACAGGGAAACAAATGCAATTAAGGGTGAACACAGAACTTACTGAATAAGCAGTTTCGTGGATTGCTATGGCAAAGGGGCCTTTTTACAGCCACTGCCAAGTGCTTGCATTTCCTCTAGGAGGGTCACAACAGAGAGAATTCGCCTCTCCATGTAGCTTTTGCTTTCATGTTATGGACGAGGGCTCACTTCTCATAGAAGTATTTCCTTCTAGAACTCCTTGGACAGCTCATGAAAAGCTACATACATCGCCCAGCTCTACTCCCAGCCTTTGACAGAGGTGTCCTTGAATATTGTCCTACAGGAAAAAATAAACTTCCCAACTAGGGCTAAGGATTGGAAGGTTTCTTCTAGAGTGTGACACAAAAGGCTAGTAATAAACACATGTAGCTGCTGTATTTACTAGGCTAAAGGGATTAGCCAGGCCAGCTGCAACAACACGATTTACTTGCCACTGGCATTCCCCAAGGGAACTCTGTGGAACACCACTTCCCTTAAGGTCAACAGTGGGATTCTCCTCTGAATCACAGCCTTGCAGTCCTTTGGCCGTGACTAAAATACACCTGCCCACACTACCATACCTACATACTACAAAGAATATCTTTTCATATTTAGATGTTAATTCTCGTGCAGAGATAGCAATATATTTTTACTTCTCTCTTACATGCTTTAGCACACACATGCTCTCTCTACTTTGCTCTGCATTTCACACATGCATATAAAGTGCCTGTGTTTGTATACATTTCACAAGAAACCTAAGCAACTCTCCATCCTGAAATGCAACTGGCAGAAGTATCAATATTTTCTCAAGCAGTGGTGGTTGCTATTTTCACCCTAGAATGGAAGTATGTATCCCAATGGCTAGAATGTAAGCAGTAGGAAATAGTTTTCCTTGCCCCCTTTTTCTGTCCTGCAGTTGTGGCACAGAAGAGCCACAGTGGTGAGCACTTTGCTGTTCGTGAGCAGGAAACCAACACATTGCTCACCTGCAGAATACTGTAAAGCAGACAGAGTAGATTTGCATATGCTGGAGGCTTTGAATTCTCTCATCTACCTCCCCTACTGTCTCCTTGGAATGCGTGTTGCTGCCAAGTACCTGGCAATGGCTGTTCCTGTATCTCTGCCTCCCCTCATTGTTGGGAATCCCCTTTCTTCAGAGCCTCATCTGAAAAAATACCCTGAGAACAGCATGTTCCCACAGTGTGTTCAAATTAAATTAAGTATTATAGGAACAGCTTGTTCTCTTCAGAGCTAGAGTTGGCTGGTGGGAAAAGAAAAAATAGCAGCAAGGGAGTAGAGCAGGAGAGCAAACAGGCAAGGATGAGCAGAGGGGGAGAGGAGGACAAGGGCCAGGAAGGAACTGCAATCAAGTAAACTCATTTACAGGGCCAACTGTGCATTTTCAGCCAATCTCTCAAAACAATTCAGTTTTTGATAGGAAGTAAGAAAACACAGCTCAACAGTTGGAGCTCTTGGCCAGCTGAGGAAGAAGGGAACATGAGAAAGAGCATGAGTATAGTCTGAAAGCACAAGGATACAGAAAATGGAAAAATGTCATCAATAAAAAGAATTCTAATACCAAAAGAAGAAAGCAGGATGAGCTATATAGTGTAGGGAGAGAAAGAAAATTTGTGGCAACTTCTAGAGTTGGCACAGCTAAAACTCCCCTGAGGTAGTGTCCATATGACATCTTTGCAAAAATCACTGGAGAAAACCAAAGCAAAAGAAGATGGTCAAAACATTCTAGGGACATAATTTTTTGTATGGTAAGGGAAGTAACTGTTACTAGAATATTTAGGTTCTAAAGAATGAAAGAACCAAAAATTTCCTGATGATCAGGGAAAGTGGTTACCTACCCCCATCCCCTGAAAAATGCAGCAATTACTTCTTTTCTGTCGTAGGTTTCTGAAAGGCTCAGATCTAAACCAGAACTAGCACTTAGTGGAGGATTCTCCGGAGGGCCTCAGACCTAATCACTGTTTTCATTCACATCATAGCTCAAGAAGATTGAGGGAGACTTGATAAGAGTTATCACATACAAGAAGGCTACTACAAAGTAAAAGGGAACAATCTGCACTCTGTGTCCACAATGAGTAAGATGAGAACTAAGAGGTTTAAACTGTAGAAAGACAGACTAAAGTTAGGCATTACCAAAGTTTTTCTAATTGAGAAGTTAGTCTCCACCACTGCAGGGTTTTAAGAACTGGTTAGAAAACATGTCCTAAAAATGGCCTGAAGCACAGCTGGTCATGCCTCTTTGCCTGAGGTCCCTTTTCAATTCCATAAGCCTATGATTTTATGATATAGTATATCCTAGATAAAGTGCTGAAAGAAAAGCTGATTAAAGATGCAGTGGATCCTCATCAACTCAGGCTCACTTCCTCATATGTATCAACTTTCTATCATCCCATAATAGGACCCAAACCTCTTACAAAACAGCACAAGATCACCAGGTAGACTAACAAACACTGTCATTCCCCTCCAGAGAGAAGCAAGCACTTGCAAGAAACATTCATTGTGCTTATGTGCATTTGATTGTGATTAATTTTCTGGTGATTTATATTTACATATGCAAACTTACTGGGATCCCATTGATGCCTTGAAATCCTGGAACTCCCATTGGGCCCTGAAGAAAAAGAGTACACATTATGTGTCACTTCAACAGCTTACTTCAGTTACCTGAGAAATACTTTTCACCCCAGCATTTTTGGTTGTGGACTTTAGCTTTCAAAACCAACAGGAGAGCAAACTATCTGGTGCAGACTGTCTGTGACCACAGGGGTCAGTGAAGATAGGAACCGAGCATCTGAGCTCGACTGGATGCCAAATGAGTGTTTCAGGAATGTTTTAATCAGGCAATTTAAAGTAAAAATATAATCTCCTACTGCACATCTGGGGAAAACAAGGTGCCAGGAAAATAAACAATCCGGTATAAGTTTAACTCTCAGTGTCACACTTGACCTTCCTAGAGTTTCAACAGGACTTACGGGGTTTTTTGTCTATGCTGGGATAGCACCACTCAGAGATATGCAGACCACTGTATGAACATCAGACCACCCCTGGCTGAACTGCATGTAATAACCACTTTGTTCTGGTAATAACCACTGGTTCTACTGCTCTGCTCTGGATAGTAGCAAAACAGACTGTCTAAGCCTAAACTGCTCTTTCTTTGGGAAGGCAAAGTATTTTACTTCCATGAGGGATAAAGAGAGAGAATCTTACTGCACGTATGGCCATTTCAATGGATAGAAATAGCAGTTCCAGAGTAAATGATTTTTTTTCGGGGCAAAGAAATTGGTTCCAATTGTTAAAGGTCCATTCCTGGGCTTCTGTGTCTTTCAAAATCCAGGTATAATGGTTTCAGTGTGATCTACTAGAATTATGAAAATGCCATCACTCATATTGGGACTCAGCCTTTGGGTTGAATTCTCCACTGCCTTTCAGAGGAATGCAACGCCAAAGCAATGACTTTCATTGTCATCATTTTCAGTTTACTTGGTTCTTTGTTTTATGACTAGAACTCCAACACATTGACTAATATTAAATGAGAAGAGGGTGTAACTGCACATATATGGAAGACAAACTCTGCTCTGCAGGTCCTGGTACCTAAATTATCTGTCTTTTCCTTATTTGCCCACACGACCTTGCACCAAGTAGACTGGTAAGATGCTCTGGGCTAGTCCTGATGTCCCATACACCCTTCAGATTTTAGAAACCAGGCACAGCATGCAGGACTTCCTCCACCTTGTAAGCTTTCAAGCTGTTGTCCTTGAAACATTCCTGTTGTCCAGCCGCATAGGCATGAGAGTAGGAATCTCATCCCTTGCATCAGACAATATGAGTCCTCCCCGGTTTATAAACCATTCCATAACCTCTGTCAGGCTATGTGGTGGGAGTATATAAACCATTCCAGCCTAAGCAATGGGACTCAACCAGTCCTCTGCATGCAACCCAAATCTCATGATGTAAACACATGCCTGGTGCACAATGTAAACTTTCCTTAAGGTGAACTGCCCACATGTATCCACTCTTTATTATTGAAAGTATTTGTTCATACTTCCATACGTTCTTTTGCCTAGCTCCAAACTCCCCTTTTGATACTTCCTTCCCAAGAAGAGACAGCAGAAGAGATCCTAAGGGCATTAAGACACTTCTGTGTTTGCTGTTCTGCCCGTTCTTGCACACTGCATTCATTGATACCCACACCTTATGGGTTATTCTGTTTGATACCACATAGTTTATAATATTCTCTTACAAATAACTTTGCACCTGCAAAACTGCATTGCAAGTTTCATTTAGTACCCATTCCTTTTGCTTTTCTAGACACCATTTCCTGGGCAGATAGTCCAAGATTATTCATTCACAAAGCCACAGACCTATCGCAGGGATGGAAAAGTCACACTGAGCCTACCTTGTCACCTTTGTGTCCAGCTGGTCCAGGGGGGCCCACTGCTCCTCTCTCACCTTTTGCTCCCGGCAAACCTTCTGGTCCAGTAAATCCAGGAGCACCTATCGGTCCCTGGAGCCCGATCGGTCCTGGTCGACCCTAATATACAACGAAAAAAAAAAGTCAATGCACCATGTTTGCAAACTTCTCTGCAATTACTCTATCCATATCAATCTTTACCGGGATTCAATACCTCTCAGGGTAATTAGGGCATCCCAAAGTTTTCCCTGTACATTCTCAGAGTTTTTAGAGGTCATTTCAGCTAAGTTATGAGCAATAGTAAGATATCTCCCCTTTTTCCTGGAAGATTTCTGTAGGAAGGAACAGGGGAAAACAACAGTATTTTGAGATCAAACTGGCTGCTGCGTCTTGAGTTTGCACCTCTATTTCCAAGTTGCAAAGCACAAAGAGATTTTGCTTATGCTTTAGATCAAACCCAACAAAAAGACAGCCCGTGATGCAAGCAGCGCGCGGGTCACACACAGTCAGAAAGCACACTGCAGAGTATTCCACGCTAGCACAGTGGCAAGACTGGGATCGATTCCACTGTGTACTCCTGGGCACCTTATAGTAGGGGTGTGGATTTTGATTTCTCCAGCATAAAAAGAAGGGTGCAATGACTGAGTACTGCCCGAAGATGGCAGCGTTTTCTACAACTGCAGAAAATAATCTGTGACTGATGAACTTTGATCGTTCTGTCACTACATGGTGATGCACAGAGTGCTCTGGTGCTTGTTTCTGAAACAAGCCAAGGTTTACAAAAATTTTCTGCAGGTGCTCTGATTTTTTATTAGCTTCAGAAGCTGCCTCTTGCCAGCTGAACACTAAAGACAGTTTTGTATTCAAATTTCTGTACTTGTCATTCGGATCATTTTGAGAGAATTTGAAAGAGATCAACAGTCTGAAGTCCCAAAGTATCAGTAGGAAATGTCAGTTCATGGTTGTGCTTTCTACTGGCGAGACAGTCAATGGATTACATTAATTTATCCAGGCAAAAAATCAAGCCTTACATTAAATGGTACGGAATTAAGAAGTAAGTTAAAAAAAAAAAAAAAATAAAACCATCCTCTACGCTCACGTCCATGATACTGTGTTTCCCTTCTATGTTCCTAATGCCTTAAAAAGGCAGAAGGAAAGCAGCTCCCTGCTGCAAGTGTTTCAGTAATCTCAGCTGGAGACACACAAAGTCCTGACTCTGTGCCCTGACAGGTAAAAGACTTCACGGTTAATCTAAAAATGCATTTTTGCATGTTAATAATCAAGCAAAGTGAAACAAGCTGTAATTGATTCTAAAAATCCTTCTCCCAGAGTAATTTTTAGCACCTGTTCAGGCTAAAACATTTTGTCACATATTGCATGTTCCTTCACTACTGGGGCAGTTTTCTTTTAAAGTGCAGCAATTTCCCCCTGCCACTCTTTCTGTTGTGATTGTTTCATCCTGGCCTTTTAACTGAGGTCAAGTGTGTGTTTTGTATTTCATACCTTTTCTGTCTAGACGTTGTCCACGCTGTGCACTTCCAGAGGCACAGACTCCCATCTGAAAAGGCTTTTCTGTTGATTACTTTTAGCTTTCTTCACTCTGGGCTAATTATCAATGGAATCCTTTATATTGGGAACCATATAATCACAACATTAATCCCCAAATCTTCAGTGGTCCTTGGCAACCACATACAACAAGGAACGTGTTACAAAAATCACATGCTTTGCTCTCACTTCGTGTCAACTTTAACTTTTTAATTTCCCATAGTCACAAGCTATTCAGAGCCTTTCAGGCAATCTCACTTAAAAGACAGGGGCTGTGGGCTCTTTACCTCAAGTAAGCACAGCAGTGGAAAGACATACCCTAAGAATGGGCATGGAACTTGCAGCCAGCCACCACCCACAGAAGTTACAGCATCCAAGAGTCCACCAAAGTTTCTAGAGAAAACTCTGTGAATTCCTCACTTGTTTGCATTGCTAACACTTCTGTATTCAATTAGTTTTGATTGCCTGGTTAATGACAGTGGTTTACAATGACTGGAACTGATAGGAATTAACATTTTAGGAGGCTTTTGTTTTGCTCTGCTGCAGGTCGCTTTTAGAAGTCTATCTAGATGAAACAGTAAACATCAGGGACTACACATTCTCCTTCTCTTTGGTTCTGCAGCTCTCTAACAGAAGAATTAATCACGTTCTCTGTGATTTCAGGGCCCATAGGTAAAAAGCTGTCCTATGCCCTACAAGAAAGATCTTAACAGCGCTTGAAGATTTTGTCCAGTGCCTTAGAGTGTCACTAAACCATAAAGACACAGTGAAGTGCTTCTAATCTCTCTGATAATGTGATTAAGCCATGATAATCAGGCTCTCAAGAATTCTTACTGTTTCTTTTGAAGTCTATGTGGATGGAAATCATGTTCTTTATGCTGAAACAAAGGACTTGCCTCCACTACCAAAAAAGCAGCATTTTCCATCACTCGGTAGCACTCCCATGAACTGTCCCAAGATAAAAGCATTATAAAGAGCAGGCACTGTGGTGTGGAGGGGTAATGCCAGGATAAAAGCACAATGAAGGCTCAGGTTTTACCACAAGGTAAATTTACAGGGTTCAACATCAAGCGGAACTACTGTTTGACCTCAGTGAGTTTACCTTGTGGTAAAAAGTTAAAAGCCTAGTCTTTACTGTGCTTTGGCATCAGGATGGCTCTCACACAAAGAATCAAACAGGTCTTAGCAGTAAGGACAAGCTTAAACATAAAATGTGGATCGTATCAAACAGAAACTACAGTGAAGCAACAGAGCTCCCTATTTTCATCTTTATTGTTCAAAATATATAGTCCAGCAGCCTGTAGAAAAGCCATTAACAATTCATGCAAATAGTATCATTTTGGTGTCCTGGCTGCATGACAACTGTTGTTAATAAAGAGCACAACTATAGTCTGCTACTAACACCAAGCAAGGACAAAGTCTATGAAATTACCATGACTTGCAAATATTTTCTCAAATGTCCACTAGATTTTAATATATTTGAAGCCCATGACCTGCATTCTCAAACATATTTGTGCACCAGGCTTTTACTACAGAAGCAGCACTAAATGAAATGCTTGTCTCTCTGTAATGAATACGGTGGTTGTGAAAAATTGCATTATTTCTTGAAATACCGCAGCGTTCCCGTACATAATTTCAGGATTTTGACCAAGTTTGTACCACAAGTTCAATAGGAGTCATATGCATCTCTGTTACATGCTTAGCCATTGCAAACCATTAAAAATACAGAGATGTCATAGTCATTCAGGTCTCCATTCTCAACGTGTGGTAACCAAGAGGAAAAAAATGGCTGGGATAGGAACCTCCCGCTGCTTTTGAATCACCACCACGCTGCAGAAGGCGGCAAAATAAAATGGTCTGAAAATGTAAACTGATGGCAGTGTCTTTCAAGATGGAAAAGGTTCTGTAACACGCGCCTTCTTCCCTTCACCCTTTCAACTCATCTGCATCCCAGGGTGTGATGAGGAAAGGCCAGTATTGTGGGTAATGATGAGGCCTCTCTGTGGCTATACAATCAAATACATCAGAGTTTCTCTATTGTCTTACTCCTTTTGCCAGCTCTACTAGTCCACATAAATTTTCGCCCACTGAAGCAGAGCTGCTACACATAGCATTGCAAATTCCAAACATTCTTTTTCTTCCCAGCGCCTCTGTGAGCTTGGTGAATAAAGTGTAAATCTGTTTGATTTGTGGCTGTGCAAAGGAACACGCGTGGCAGTGCTATGGAACCACTCGACGTGCCCCTTATTTACGGGACAAAAACTAATACAACTGCTTGCTTACTTGGGGGCCAGTTCTATTAGTCTCATTCACTATCAAATACTAGCTCAGCAATTCATCACCAAAAAAGGGATACTGAGCTCACAAAGTGAGGTAAGTTTAGCAGGACTAGTAACTAAGCAGGATACTACTGATCAGATAGGGCAGAACTGATCCCTACTTCAGCTGGTAAATTCGTAGACTACCACAATTCAAGCAGCAAGGCATTATTAGTATTTTCCTAAGCAAAATTAAGGTCCAGTGTATGAAAAGAGCAGCTGAAATTAAAGAAGCGCATGTTTTCTCAGACTAACACACAGTTCTTTCTCTATGAGAATTCAGTGACCACATTTCAAAAAAGGGTCTTACTCTCACTATTTCTTCATCTGTTACTTCCCCTACAAACAATGTTTTATTGACATAAAAAATGGCTAGTGACAAAGATGTACTTCAAGAGCAAATGCTTTGTAGTCTGAAGCATCTCATACTTGGTGGATTACACTAAGGCAAACCAAAGAACTGACCATTAAATCACTATGGCCCTAAAAATGTCCATTCTCATACACTGCATGCACTAAGCAGAACTTTCCCAGGAAGGTGCAGGCACCCTATCTCCATGCTGCACAGGCCAGCCTGCACGTGGGGCTGATCCTTCTAGGTGCTCTTTCAGGCAGACGAATGGGGTTACCCATTTAAATCACAGCCATTCTCTCTGGACAGCGATGCCACGTCACAAAAGGCAACACACGACTCATGCTGAACTCAGATGAAGTGTCCATAAGGGACTTTATCAGTGCAAGGCAGCAGTGTCCATTCGTGATTAGCATGACCTTGGCCGTAACCACTTCTACTTTCTACCTACCTCCATTGCCCCTCTTCTCCTCTCTGGTCTGCCCTGCCTTTGCTGCAAGATTCCTGTGGCACCAGTTATCTCTTGGTAGATAGACAGTGCCTAGCACAAGAGAGTCCTGGTCTCAACTAGGGCCCCACAGTTCTACTGTAATAATAATAATTACTGATGAAAAAACCCTTTACTATTTTCCTAAATTACAGGTCAGGTATCCAGTGCCCTGCTCACATTCCAGAGTAAGTAATTATTTTCCCTACTGAAAAATGCTTTGTAATTTTAAAGAAAATTATTCTTCAGTTTTTCTTCTAAAAACTCAGGGAAAGTCTTGTTCAAAACAGCATCTTTATTTCCATTGTATAATTTACTGTTCCTCTACACAGCCTTTTACCCACACAGCATGAGCTGAATACGCAAAACTGTATATACCCACAGAAATAATGGACTGGAAAAAACATCCTGTGCAACAATCCTACTTTGTTCAGCACCTCCCCAAAAATCTCCCCCCACCCCTTGTTTTTTCCCTTTGTTGTTGTCTGTTTTCTAAGGAAGGATATCAGGGTAATTTTTTCGAATTTCTTTTTAAAAAAAGAAACTAGTTATTCCTGTACCATGTGAAATTCATTAATATCATAATTCATTTTAGAAGTTTTTATGAGAAGCAGCACTTGGCATGCTCACACTGCAGACTGTCAAGGCTGTTCTGGTCATCTCAGGAACAATCTTTTAAATGTAGTAATGAGCAACTGCAGGCTGTTCCTCATCGTAATTTCCCATTTTAGTTCATGTGATAAACTCCACTTTCAAAAAAATAGCTCTGTTATTTCCGCTAAGCTTTACTAGACATGACCACAAGTAGAAAATCTGGGTGATAAAAAGTGTGCATATATACAAAAATATATGGGTTCATACCCTATTTTTAAACTGCATTTAAAAAAACAAAAATACCCCAACCCACAAACAAAAACCCAAAACAAACAAACAAAAGTTTTATTCCATAAATTGCTTCTCACATCCTGTACTTCAGCAGCATTAATAAAGTTGCAATGGAAGGTTTACCACATAAATATAGAAACGCATATAAACCCTGGACATTTGTTTAAATAAACCTTTATTTTTTTAAATATCTTCATTCATAAATTGGATATTTAAATGACTGAAAAGTTTAGTTTTTAGAATGCTCGATTTCCAGTTAAAACTTTTGTGGAACATCCTGATCCCATCAATTCCACATATTTGCTATTTCTATTTACAGCACACAAAGAGACCACATACTGTCATCTTTTTCCCCAGCACGGACAATGCCAGGAGTGACTCGGTATTAAATCTGAGTAATTATTCTATTTTATACTTCATAACCTTTAAAAAACCTAATTGATAAAAAAAATTAAAAATATAAGAGCATCAAAAAGGATGACCTTAACTCAGACTGCTTTTTTCCTTTGATGTACTGAAATGGCCAAGCTAGATAAGAAAGTAGGAGCATGTGGAGAGGCTCCTGGCCACAGAGCAGACAGATAACATGAAAGTAAGCGAAAGTCACTTGTGGGCTGTAACATCTGTGTGAGGGATGTGCCGGCGGGGAGACAGCCTCCCTGTGCTGCACTCCAGAGAGAGGGGGATCCATGTGTAACCCCCACTCATACAGAATGACAGGCACTGAAGAAATGGGAAGATATTCTTCACGGTTTGGGTTTTTTTTTCCCCAATGAAGAACAAGATTTACAAAGCACAGTGATGATTTACTTTGTATTTCAATTAAATGAAGAACCGTTGTCTGAAAACAACAAATTAAAGCTTACTTTTAAGTAGCTATGCCATATATTTGAATGATATTTAATTGCCCTTTTTATGATCATCACTCAGATTATTCTTTCAGCAGAAACCGCGTGAAACAGTCTGCATGGTTTAGCAGAGTCCCAGGGTATCAGCGGCAGAGGTGAATCCCCAGTTTACCCAGTGTTTGTTCAAGGTAATGGGCCATGAGGCTCAGGTGATACACAGTCATCCGAGGTGAGCCCTTCACTATTTGCCACTGCAAAAGGGTTTTTTTTTCCGCTAGCTTGACCGATACCTTTAGGGCGTTTTTGTGTTTTAAACTGGAAGGGCACTGCTAGGTTCAGACAAATGGAGAGCAATTCACTTAGAGGACGAGACTGACAACCGACACGACTCTGAAATCACACACGTGTTGAAGCCTGACTTGGAGGCAACGGAGGAAATGAGGCATGCGGGAGGAGGTATCAGCGGGAGGAGGTATCAGCGGGAGGAGGTATCAGCGGGAGGAACGGCTCCCACCGCCCCTGGAGCTCTGGCATTACGCTACGCTCATCAGCGCTCAGAAACATAGGGCTTATACTGACAGGATGGATTACATGATTAGGGAATCTTAGCAAAAATGTTGCAGCAAGTGAGGTCTAACTGACTTCAATGTACTTATGAACTAAGCATTTTTTTATTTAACAAAAGAGCATAGTACAGCCAAAGGTTTGAATGGTTTATGAGATTTTATGGTCTTTTGCAACCTCAGTTCATCTCTTCTCCCTCAAGTCTTTGGTACCTAATCCCTTTAAAATGTTTTAGAAAGCCTCTACAGTTTCCCGACCTGTTCACATAGGACAGCAGCTGTCATAACATTTTCCTGCCCTTAACTGAGGGAAGGGCACTTCTGAATATTGTGTACATCTCCTGACAGCAGCACAAGTCCTGAGCTGAATTTTAATACAAAAGAGTTAGTTATTTCAGAAGACAACAAAGGTTTTCCTTAGGACTTGTTTCCATTTTCCTGATGGTTGTATAGGGAAGTAGATAAGGTGGCATATGCAAAGCACTTTTTTTCCCCAGCATGCACACAAGTCACCTCTGGTGAGATGGCCAAATGACACTCAGTACCCAACACAGAAGAGTCGAATGAAAAGCGAGGTCATCTCCTCAACTCTACTGGCTTTGGATGCCCTGCTTTTCTCTAACCAGACTGATCTGCAGATGTCACTGGCTCTACTGCGAACCAATTCTTACCCCTTACAGGCCAGTAAAGCCTTTTATGGTGATGCAGAGCAGCAGGTATCTACATCACTATTGCTCTAGCAAAGGATCAGCTAACAGGTTCTAATCAGTTTTCATGCTTACTGAATACTGTGTGAACTAAAAGAATAATAATTATTTCATTCTTGAGGAACTCAGAGTGATATCCTATGCACAATTCACTGCCAGTTTCACTTTGCTTTCTTCTTCTCCATCCTTACTTCTGGCAGTACTTTTATTGTCCTTGGAAATACTTTGCAGTCTGCTTTTACCTTTTGTGTTTAAAGTTGTCTCTTACTCAATAACTTACTGGTTTCAATCAGACAATCAAATGGGATCACCTAATTTTATCATGTTGTAACTGTTTCTATCTGTTGCTTTTCACATGACAAATAACATGGATGAAACACTGGGGTTTATTAACTGAGCTTATACAATTTGCAGCACCTGGCTACAGGTCTTGCAGTATGTACTATATATCTCTATGTACATACTATTGTATAGTGTACAATACAATAGATATATTGTCTCTATGTAAGAGTGTATATATATAGTGTCTCCAACAAATTTGCCAAGATCAAACATACTATTTTTCACAAACCATTTAAAGGGGTTTTACCTAACTCATTACTGAGGAAGATAACACACTAATTATATGTATTAGATACTAGTCCCTTGGGGAAAACTGATACTGAGTAATAGGGACTTTATGGGCAGTCACATCAGAAGTGCTGCCCATGAAACCACAGCTTCTGTCTCTCCTTTAGGTAACACTGCAGCACGCAGCTTTTTCAGGGATCTGCTACAGGCTTATGAGGAAAGAACAACACGCAGTGTTATGCTATTTTCCCTTTCACTTATCCCTAGCACCCTACAGAACAGACCCAAGAAGTCTGCTGTGTATGTCTAAAGAACTGTGTAAGTCAACAGCTACAATGAACTTTTCGCTCCCTCCCCCTCTGGCTGGCATTTCCAAGCTGCCTTCTTCATGGACTCAAGTGACAGAAGATTCATTGTTGCAAAAAAATGTTGTCAGTAGAAAATTAGCTGTATTAAGTAGTGTACTGAACAAGTGAAATCTTGCCAGTGTCAGGCCTATTAAGACTATTAAAGGGACATTGTATCTAGAAAGGCAGGAAGGGTTCAGCCACATGCTGAAGCCGAACAGACTCCAAACCTCCTCAGGGTCTGCTGCCTCCAGATCTGTTAATTTGCTTTGGGCTCCTCTCCAGTTCTTTCTTTTACAACAAACCCAATTTTTAAATTTCTAATTCCCCTTGCATCAAAGGCTGTGAAAAGTTAGTGTTTCCTCAGAGAGAGAAGGGGGATGTGGGCAAGGAGCAGATGTAGCAGGAAGAGATTGTCCCTGCCAGCGTTTTCCCAGTACAACTGTTCCTTAGCAGATAGGATGGTTTGGCCTTCCCTGTTGCACTGAGGGAGAGCTGCTTATCTCAGTGGACAACCCTTTCACACAGAGTTCTCTGCTCATCAGTCTCTGCAGCACCATCAAGAGCTGAGAGGTTTTGAAAATGGAAGATTGAGATAGGACAGAAGGAAACAGGGAATAGGTAATAAAAAGGTCAAAAGCACCTCTCCACTGGCTCACAGCTTCTTGTACCACACCATAACTACATTTGACTTCTCGTACCACACCATAACTACATTTGACTTCTCGTCTCTTTCTGCTTGTGACAAGATACATCCTGCTTGCTCAATAACTCGGAGATAAGGAGGAAACTCAGAGATAAGGAATAGACCCAGAAGCATAGGACAAAGAGAGAGAAAAGGAGTTGTAGAAGCCCCCTCTGCTCTGTGGATGATAGAGAGCTTCCCATTTCCCTCAGCTGTGGGAAAAGAAAGTGTCCTCTTGCACCAGAACTTCCCGAAACATAACATTTTGTAAAGAAAGTAATACGGATGAAAAAAACAGTAATGGGGAAAAAAGGAGGAGAAACAAACAAAAAAAAGACCACCCCCCCCACACCCCCCCAAAAAAAACAAACCCACCAACCAACCCTGAGGTTTCCATGCATGGAAACAGTTACAGAGCTCTAGTGATGATTTGCCTAGTATGATGCCTTCTTGGCCTTTTCACAGGGCCTCATGCTAGAGACAAAAAAGCAGTTCATGAACCTCACTGGAGCTCTTTATTGCCGTTTCAGCTACAGATAAGCTATTCCCAGCTTTAGTTTCTATCAGCAGCTAAACTAAGTTTCCAGTCTACTTAAAACTTGGCACTTATCCTGGGAAACTCATTTCTACAAGATGCATCTAAGACCAGCATTTTGGAGTCTCTTTACAGGAACAGCCACACAGAGGAGAAGTACATGGAGATGTACAAGAACAGTTGCAAAAACATCAGCTGAAGACTTTTAGCAAAGATTTAATGCCTCGTGCACTTCCAGAGAGAAGCCGTGCACTAACCAACAAGATCCAGGAAGAAGTTAAAGGGTGCCAGTCTTTAGAACAATTACTTCATGCTCACCAGATGGGTTCCCCGCTAAGCACTGCAGTGGATAGGAAAGATCCTGCCCTAGTTTGTTGGTTTTTCCTAGGCTAGAAAGAGCAATGTTCCCTGCCTTTGGGCAATTTCAGACCCAGATCCTGAGCGTGCAGTCTGGGCCAGGCTCAGCCATTCCCAGACTGCAACAATGCCAAATCAAACCCATTTTTAAATGACATTAAAGGGCGGTATGGCTTTGGTCATTCAAAGAAAATTCACTCAATAAAGTATCTGTTTGCTTTGCATAGATTGGAAAAATCTCCAAAATGTTTTCTGCCAGGCAAAGGCTGTCAATCTGAACAGGATGTTATTTGGATAGGACCACTCAGTTCATCACAGCTACAGAAAACAGTATTGTCTTCGATTCCAAAGACTTTGTTAGATTCTACGTGGTTTGCTACTTCTACTTTGAAGGTGGCTATCAACAAATTGTATCAGTCAACTCACAACCAGGTATATCATTGGACTCTCTTTACTGACCAGTAAAAAAATGACTAGATGGAATCTGAGCCAAAAGTGATAATGTAATGTATGACACTTTCTAAGGGACACTGACCATTTATTTTTCCATGGTAATTAGTCTAGAGAAACTACTTCTCTCAAAGTATCATAACTGAGGGCCACTTGAATATTATATTATTATACCTCCATTAATTTCTTAATTAGCATCTGTAGCTCTACTGAGGCTATTACTCCCCTAATTTTCACACTTCTTATGGAAGTTTCCCGTATTGCTGTCAATCTTCTCAGTGTATTCCAGCTAAAGCAGAAAAGCTTATCTTGGTTTAAAAGCTGCAAAATTCTTATCTAAGAGAACAATCTTCACATTTAATAGCCTGCATTTGAATCTCCATAAAAATTGTTCAATCTTACTGCTCGTTGTCTATCAGCAGATATTCTAGCTGATAGTGTGGCTATTCATATTAAGAATGATTTTAGTTTGTCTTGCTGCATTTTGTAATGATTTATAAATCGAGGTGAGCTGGTTGCAGAAATGACTTCATACTAATATAGCACAAACATTATTTGGAATAAAACAGCTGTGGTCTTTCATCTGGTGACTAATATGATAAATAAAAGATTACTTTTTAATGTTTGTCACTGTGTTCTCTGTTTCCATAGAATGTAAAGTGAATCATTAGAATATGAACAATAGAGATTTGGATCACAAGCGTAACATCGGTATTCTAAAAGCAGATTTAATCCGATCTTGCCTTTAGGAGTTTCTCTCAATTTGTCTCAAGTTCCTGAAAGAACAAGCTCGTAAGATGCTGAGATAGCTGAATTTAAAACGTGAACCTTTCCTCTAACTGAGCTTGCAATCCAAGTCATAGCCTAACCTATTCTGGACCACGATCTTAAGATTACTTTTTTGGCTCACTTTTATCATATTGGAACATTTAATTATTCTATCAAATTTCACTGTTACACAGAAAATGTGTATCTCTAAATTGCCACAAGTAAAGCAATGTTCCAGAAAAACAATCTTGTCTTTCTTCCTCTGTCCTTACTTACATCCCTTCCCTTGTCCTGTATTCAGTTTTTGTGTTATTACAACCAAATTTTAGGACTTAGTACAATGTAATTCTGAAAAGTGGCATCTAATCTATGCAGCATGGAGCTACCTCTAAGCCCGACTACCATATAATGCATTAACATTATTCATATGATTAATAAAGTAGCTGTTTTTGGAAAAGAAAAAACCCAACCCCCCCAAAACCACACACACACATTTTGAAGAATATCCATTCTAGTGACTGGACCATGTTCCACATGCTAAATATTCTGTTTACATGAGAAAACCACAGCAAAAGTTCTCATTATCCACTAAGATCATTCAGCCCAAAGGATGCTTCTAGTTAGAAGGCAGGCGGTGAAAGTAGGCCATTCACAGATCTGTCCAGCGAGGGGTCAGTGCCGAACAATGGATTCCCTGCAAGCAGTTTCCCCTACGTTTTGCCTCCCATAGCCTTCCCAGCATGTTCCTGGCACTTCAGAAAGGTCTGTGCAGCTTTCCTTGCACAGGGTTCTGCTAAAACCAAAATTATCTGTTGGAACAGATAGTATTAGTTAAGATTTAAAACTCAGACGGGAACCATTTGCTTCTTCGGGATAGGAGATTTCGAACAAAAACTCTTCCCAGAGACTCGTTACACAGCAGAGCCGAAGGGAGTTTTGTAAACATGTAAACAATTCATTTTAAAAGGGGAAAAATGGAGCCTGTGAATTCTCATCTACACGTTGCATGGAAATACACAGACCAAAGCAGGAGTGGAGGGTAGTAGAGGCCTGCAAATCTCCACACATAACATTTGGCAAGATTCCAGTGATCTCTAGAGGCTTAAGCAGAGCAGGTCCAGGCAAAATTTTACTGCAGTGCCTGATAAAGCAGCGCCGGTCAGTCAGTGGCTCGTTTACTAAGCAGTGTCAGAGAATAAACTGCCATTAGTAAAAATAACTTCAAACCAAAGTCACAGCGAGAAAAAAAAAAAGATTTTTTCATTTCTCCTAGTAAGTGTTGGATATTGATCAAGATAAGGATGGAAATGAACTCTTCACCTACTTGAATTCCCACTGGCTAAGGTATATAGAATAAATTATTAATTCCAATGTTGCTTGTCATCACATAAATTGTATGTTTAAGTCCTTGGACATTTACTACGTGGCTGTATTAACACTCAAAAAAGCTTCATTCATTTGTTGGTATAAACCACACTTCCAGTCTGCTTAATCTTTGACAGACAGGTCTCATTGTCCCCAAAATCCCTTGCTACACAATACAACAAAGACTTAAATGACTCTGTAGGCCTGCCCTGCTACCCACACTGCCCTGCGCTTCCTGCCCATATATCCCTGGAATTCATGACCATGCAGATTACTAAATTACACACTAGGCCAGGGATTAAGCGTGGCTCTTTGTATGGGAGCATCTGAGGTCTGGAAGAAGATTTTACCTGTCACGGTCTGTGCTCACTGGGCCTTGATGAGAGACAGAAGGAAGCAGCGCTGCAGAAGATCACAAACACTGGTGTGTGATAATCAGCGATCTGTAGATGATGGCGGGATAACCTGACTGGTGCTGTCCTGCACGCAGGTCTGGGGAGCTTAGACAGACAATAACCAGCCCACTATTTCCAAAGCAGCTCAGCAGCTTCTTCCCCCTTAAAGTAAAAGGGGAAAATGTTCCCTGTTCTGACGGACTGCAGGCCAGATAACGGCCTTCACCGTACCCAGGCAAGAAGTGCAGTGTCTACGGGTTAGCAATGCATCCTGCAGCTAAGCAAACATACCAACAAACCAAAGGGAGGGGTAGGGAAGCTCATCAGTTGTTTTGAATTAGTTGCTAATCAAAGCTGGAACTGCTTCTGACTACTTTCAGAATGCTTAAGGGTTGCGTATCTGAAAGAAAAAACAAAGCCAAGAAAAAAAGGCTTGAAATAACAGCATAAATTTAAACACCTCAAGGATATCAAATGCCTTTTATCCATATGTACATACAAAAGCCACACTGCTCTCACTTGAAAAATCAGAAGTCTTAGTAGGCCTTAATCTTGATGTCTAGATAGGACAGAGGAGAGTAGTCTTTACCCAGTTGTATCTTACACGTTCCTGGCAACTGCAAGCTTTGGCTAGGTCTGTTTAGAAGTTCAGTAGTTAAAGAACTACTGTAGCCAAGAACGATGGAAATCAGGAAAAGTCTGGAGAGAGCGACAACACACACGTGCCACAGAAAAAAAAAAAAAAAAGATAGTAGGAGTTACCATCTTGGTTGTGTTTGGTTTCCTTCTCTTTGCGTGCACGTTCTTTATTTCAAACAGCAAATACTGATACCTTCCAGTTTTTCTTAGTTATGTCCATGTACCCATACTGATCTGAAAGATGATATTGCATTTCTTTCTGTATTTTGCACTCACTTGGAGTGCAGTGAAAGACAAGAATCATCTGAGAGATACAAAGTTCACAGACTACTCACTTCTATGGGTTTGTTTCAGGAAGCAAACTCTGCTAAAAAAAATAATATATATATATACACACACCAAATGGGGACCAGTATACCACAATGCAGCGATGCTTTGGTTCAGCATAATTCCATTACATCAAAAAGTAGTGTTTCTACATGACAACACTTCATTTTACAGGAAGCAAAATCATCTCAGAACTGCAAATAGCAGCACATAAAAAAATTGCAAGCCCCCAGAAACCCTGGGAGGACGAGCACTGGAAGCGGATCTGGTCTGCACAGACTCAGCAGGACTCTTTGGAAGTTGCTGCCAGTGCTCCTTTTGCAGCCAGAACAGCCACTGTTGAGCTACACAAACTACTCTAAGCCCTTTCCCTAGAGCCATCAGCTAGGGAAAAATCATTAGACTGCTGTTTGAGAAAAATACACAAAGCATACTTTAAACGAATAGGGGAAAAAAGAATCTCTATTGATCACTGCTATAAACTGGCTTTGTATTTCCCTTGTTCATGAAGTGACTCCAGCTCCAGTTAAACCACAGCTATCCGCAGCAATGTTTTTCCATAGGATATTTTTTTACAGCCTCACACTGTGCTTTATTTGAATAGTGTGCAATAAGCTGTGCCCTCAGCCACACACATACACACCAGCCCCCTCCAGACACTACATTAAATTGTTCACAACCCCCACAGGGATTTATAACAGACAATCTTTTAGCCAGCAAGAACAGCAAAACAGCGATTATGAGTTAATGCTTTCTCTGCATCTGGATCTCTGAATAAACATGCAATCCTATGGAGTTTTAGATCACACGAAGACTACAGTGTCTTCTCAATGACAAGAAAGCAGACTACTAATGACTTCAGTGAACCTCGTGTCAGAGACAAGAATCAGGCCCAGTACTCATCACTCCTTCGCTGCCATTGCTCTTGCCAACACAGATGATCTTTGCTTGGCTGAATCAGCATCAGCAGAAACATTGTCTTACATTTGCCACTGACTGGAAATGCCAGCTCTGCAAGCGTCTGCTGACTGAAGCCCCAGAGGAATCACACCACTGAGAAAGGCTAAAGGGTCGAGGCTTAAAAGCAGAACAAAAGAAGAATCTTGAGAAATAAAAGAAAGGAGATAATGGTAAGAAATACCTAACTGTCCACCTTCAGTTTGCAGCAGAAAATGAAGAGTACACATGAGGGAAGCCCATAAAAGTCAACAAATAGTCCTACGTGTAGGGCACGGTGAAGTGTCTCAGCTTATGGTAAGGGCACAGCCCGTGTCCTTGCTCCCACCATGAAAGTGAGCACTGAGGACGTGCAGAGCAGACTCTCGCTAGAACCCGGTGGCCACCTCCCTGCTTTTACTATTGGCCCAGACGGTGAAGCCCAGGAACAGGCACACAAATGCTGAGTGGCTGTTTCACAGGTGCTCATGGGAAAGGCAGGCTGCAGAGCCTGGGGCCATTTCCCCACCTCTCCAGAGGATGTGCCCAAGCACAGGAAGTGCATCCCGAACAACCTGAATCTCCTTGTGTCTCAAAAAGCTGCATCATCTTCTCTTTCCAGAAACGGAATTTTGCTATTGACACAGGTAACATGGCAGTGTCAATGCTCTTATCTGTCAGCTGGAATAATGGCCATTTTGTTCTGGGGAAGGGAAATTTAACTATCCAGAATCTTTGTCAGTGCTGAACGAATACAAGAAATACTCATTTTCCTTGTCTTCGTGTTACTGGATGCAACAGCAGCTGGGGAAGAAATCTGGGACTTCTCCCATTCTTCAGATTGTTATTTACCAGTATCAAATCACTATTACCTAGTCTAATAGCAGGTTTTTTACTATTACTACATCACTCTAGTGTTAACAGCTCATGTTGTATTTGTTAAAGAAAAAACTAACCATTAAAATCCACTATTTTCTTTTCCTCTCCTCGGAAGCAATAGGAGAAGTGCATATCTTTTTCAAAATACCAGCGGCTTCAAAGGCTTTTTTTTTTTTTTTTGCTAAGTACCTCCAAGTCCATCAGCCTTCCATGAAAGCAAGAGAGATCAGATCCTCACCTGTATTTAGCACTTAGCAGGCCAGTGCTCAGAGACACGACCCTATCTTGAAGATATCTTGAAGATGCACCCCTGGCTGGAAGTCTATCTAAATTATGTGATCTACATACATTCAGCTATCCAGTAAGGGTCAGATTAGTGATCTATCTTCCCTGAAATTAAACAAAAGAATCCATGCTCTAATGATTAGAAATGTGACATTCCAGAGCTTCTTGTGGTGTTTTTATGGCTCCCTAACTCTTGAGAGTCTTGATGCTCCACGAGCACACTCACCTGGTCACGTATGGCCGGCTGTACGGTGCCTCATGCCCCTCCAAGCCAAGACTCAGCTCCATGGGAGAGGCCACTTGAGTAATGTGCTCTGCCTGAATCAGACTGTATCAACACAATCTCAGACTTCTCTGGCTCATGTTCCTTATCCTGCAACATTACTTGTGTGCATACTGAGGATCATTTTAATTATGTTACGGATCCATTAAATGGATCTTTAAACACCCCTATTATGTCTGCAGTGAACACTAAATCCAAATGCTCCAGAGTTGAAAGCAGATGGATGAAAATCCAGATCTGTCCCTGTGTCCAGCTAGTTTGAGACAGTTCCATTGCTTTGCCCCAGCTGTGTGTTTCTCTCCAAAAATCCATAAATTTAATGCTTAGAAGAAAAGTGCAGAGCTTTTTTTTTTGTTGTTTATACAAAGTACAACTGATCCTGATGTGTAATTGAGGCCCCAGGTCCTGCTGTACTATAAATATTGAAAACAATCATCAGACCAAAGAAACCAGAGTCTTTGCACAACTTCTTTTAAAATATGAACCATTTGGACAGTGCCTTCCAATTCTGCTGGAAATAGTGTTTTACCTCCCACATTAATACAGCTGTTCAAGGACAAATATATTTCTATTTACCGGAATAATTTGATCCTTCTGCAGAAATGGTGTAAGAAATCTCTGTAGTACTTGTGGTAGTATAAAAGTTAAATGCAAGGAAAAAGTAATCAAGTGATAAATAAAAAGGAATTGGTTTAAACAAAATTTTTTATAGTTAGGTTTTAACACAAAACTATTGGGAAATTCTGGTATTTTCACCTTGATATATCAAGAGAAAAGTATCTCAAACAGTGCATTGGGTGGCAAGAATCACAGAAATTAAACTAAGCAGACAATTTGCAAATACACTTTTGTTTAGACTGGGATGCAGATTTTATACCAGCACATACAACTCTTAAATCCTATGCAAACAAATTCAGCGACAAGGCAGATTTAAGAGTACACACCTAGAACTGCAGGTTTTACTTCCAAAACTTGTGGCAAAATATTTGGAAATTAATTTAAACAAAGGAAGCATCAGCTCAGAAAGATTCACCAAAAAAAAAAAACAAACCACAAAAAGCAAAGAACGTTGCAAGTCATAACTACATTTCATTAGTAGTTCATCTTTCAAGAATAAGGCTCCTTCACTCTTGGAATACAGTGATTAATACATTAACTCAGTAAAGCCAAAATTGGATCAAACATTTTAAGCTTAGGGGGAAAAAAAAAAAAAAAAGGACAGTAAACCCTACTAGTTCTGACAAGCAAGTGGTACTTGCTATGGTATTGGAAACCCTCCAAAATTTGTAACTTGAATAGCTAGTTGTGCTTAGAAAGAATTAGGGAGTTTCTGATATGCAGTGGCATTCAGGAGCAAGCAAAGGGCACTAGATCCTCGAAACGTGCGTGAATTTCTTTAGAGGTCATTTATACTCTAAGCTGCCTAAGAGCTCAGGCCGCTGTGCTCACGAGAAACAGTTAATGTTCACATCTCCTGGTGAAGCGAGCAGGTATTTGCTGGAGGTGAGTGCTCACCAGCCAAGCTCTTGCTAGATCTGCAGAATGACCGGACAGCAGCAACCCTTCCAGTGTTGTACAGACTAAGTAAGATTAGAGAGCACGCTAAAAACCACCTGCAATGGCTTAGAACTGGTGCTCCCTGGACACCCTAATGTAATGCACAGCCTAGCAAGACTAGACATAAATAACTAGCTTTTATTTTACAGATCAGAGAAGCTTTTCACTAACACTTTTGTAATTTAAAGAAGGTTTAGGTTTCTAAACGTTTCTTCAAGGCATACAACCAGTGTTTCAACACCAAGAAACTGGATTATCCTCTGTAAAATAAGTGCAGTCTTTTTCTGCTTTCTGCCTAGCCAGTGAAACTGTTCTCAGACTAGTCTCCACTTCTGGATGTCAGAATACTTACATAAAGTTATGCCTAAAGACAGAAAGGAAGGCCAGACCTACAGCATCTCTTAAAAAGAGAAAAGGATGCTTTACACAGGCAGCACACCTGTAATACTGTGGTCCAGGACTCCATTCGTTTATTTTCTTTAAAGAAATCTAGAGTAGCACCACTGAAGTCAGACAAGTGCCTGGTTTTCACTAGTGTCAAGAACAGACCTCAAACAAAGCTAAATCAGGAGAAACTCTGGTATTTCTCTGATATTTCTGATACTTCTCAACTTGAGAAGTGTGGGAAAGCAGCAGAACCAGAGTGGAATCAAGATCTGGTACTCACTGATATTTTGTTAACTGCAATTTTAGAAACGTACTTCTAGAACCGATACTTCTCCATTTAAAACTCTCCAGTTGTACACTCAGAAATTCAGTCAGTTCTTCATCATTAATTTGGAAAGAAGAAGCCAACTTTCCTGAAGACCTCACTAAACCCAGGTGTTCTGTATCTTCCCAATATAACTATACTATGAGGCGCAAAGTAAACAGTCTAGTCCGCATATAAATATTTAATGAGACGCTTGCATCTGGAGCAAAATGGAGCTAACTTAGTGTTCCCTATTTATAACATAAACAGATTAGTTGCATGACCACAGTGTTAATACAAACTTTCCTTGACTATAAACATTTGCTGATGTATTTCACCAATAGCGTAATGTATAGGAACAGAGGAAGGATTTACTCTGAAGAGCGCATGTGGACAAGGTCCAATTTCCTCTCAAGTGACAGTGCCTTTGCCCGAAGGCTCCTCAGAGTTGCAAGTTTCCCCTGCAAGATGCTCAGAGGAAAGTGACCCGTTAAAAATCAATGGCATACACCAAGAGAAGATGCTGCTGTGCCTCACATATCCCCACAGAAAACAGATGCTACCGCACTCAGGGACTCTGCTTGCTGAAGTCTCTACAGCCACTTTGAGCAAGGATCTGCAAGTCAGATTTCTAACAACTAAACAACTTCAAACACGTTCACTAACCGCCTGAAGAAACGTTTGTTCTGAAGACTAATCGTGCAATGTCCTGATTGCTCTCTGCTTCTGTCCACGGTTCTGTGTCTTCAGGGAAGCTGTTAATGGCATTACTGGATTTGAGTCTGACAACGACTACTAATGCTGACGATGACACGAGCAATGAGAGGAAAAGCAAGCTGCTTTAGCTTCCTTCTCTCCCAGACTCCCTCTCTTTGTATTTATGTTGCAAGCTTGAATGTCTCCATATAGCTCTTCTTACTGCTTACAATGCTGAGAACTCACACACCTAGAGACTCATTTCAGTACCTGAGTGCAGGACACCTTTCTACTGGCACTGCTGGGAAACTCCCTCTCTGCAGCCTGCTTGTGTTCAGCTGTCAGCATGGGCTCAACACGATCTAGCTGAAACAGCTCCTCTCTATGCACGAGGGCTGACCATATTCTCCTCAGTGCTGAAGGGAAGGAAATAAAAAGAAAAGGCATCATGGTAACAGGGAGAGCGACAGCAGAATCTCACACTGAATTGGCAGGGCCATTCAACTGGGAGATCCCATCAGAATGCAAGAAGTGATGAGTGCTTCCCGGTCTCTGAAGATGACTGGCACAACAGGCACTCCTTGGTCACTGTTCTGCCAGAAGAAACAAAATAGCTACATCTCTCAATACCACTGGTCTTCTACTGACCTGTTATAAGAGATCCAAATCCCACTGGGATCCCAAATCCCACTGGGAACAAGGAACTTTTCAGAACCCTTCTTAGAGGGTTCTGAAAAATCTCAGCCTAAAGTCAACAAGTATTTGCTAAAGACAATTCAGATGGGACCAAGAGTAGCCAAAACTTTTGAGGTATTAAAAAAGTACTGCTTCTTCCCAGAAGGAACTTCTCATTGCTGTGTTACTCTCCTCCAGGAAGAGACCTCTGAAAGGTGTGTCAATACTTTCTCATCTCTTCTACTAATTCGCTTCATCTTCTATAAAATCAGACTATTTTGGTGTGATTTGAGACACGATAAAAAGGCTAACTCTGTCAGAGCTCTTCTCTCATGCAAATTTTCATATATCAGAAACAATAATAGAGCAAAATCACATTGGCCACAGTATTCCTTAACTAATCAAACACTGAAGGGAAACAGTTTCTTTACAGGGGATATTGCTATTGCTGATCTGTTGAGGGGGTGGAAAAGCAGCCACAAATCCCATGGAAGCATAAAAGTCTCATAATTGTCCTGTTCACAGTTTACTTTACATCTATTCCCAGATCAACATTTCAACACATAAAATAAGTATGTGAGAAATTATTTAAATAGTTGAAGTGAATTAACTTACATTTAATATCCCAGAGGATTATTTTAAGAAATACCAAGTAGGACAGGCAGAAAGTAAATAATTTATACTGCCACATATCTCGAACAGGGCTAGTCAGCCTCTTTGGGATGGTCATTTGTCATTTGAAAAGCCAGTTTTTCACTGTATGTGCCAATGATTCAACTTAGTTTCTAAAGCCAGGTCAGAAACATAAACTACAGACATACAGGAACTGTAGCTCCCTTTTTATTAACAGAATTTCCACTCTCAAACAGGTCCAGGCTCTTCTCCAAGCTAAACTCCATCCATGTGCTTTGCCATTTCAAGTAGCAAACACAGAGCAACACTATATTTTGAGTGCAGACCTGACTCCAAGCTGAAGCCCACATTTAGCTGGCATCCAAGCACGTGTCTGCCTAACTGCAGGCTTTACCTTCCATCAGAGGAAAATACTACACTCACTTCCACGCAGCTTGGAAGGGACGGGTCCAAGTTCCTAGCCTGAGCCATGAAACTCAACATCCTTGCAGTTACACGGCATAACCAGTGTCAGAGGCAGAAGCAGTTGCAGGCCATCTCTAAAAGACATGACTTGCATGAAATGAGTACTGATGGGACTTGTGTACCGTCGATGACCTGATCACAGTTGTGCCAAATCACACACTGCTGCCTTAGGTAGTCTCCAACCTACCCTCCTGAAGACGATCCAGACAGCCCGAGGACAAACAGCTGAGACCAGCAACAAATGGAAACTGAAACAGTCACAGAAACATGGAACAATTTTTCCAAAGTAACTTTTCTCTGGTCCTCTAAGAATTTAATGGCCATAGTCTGAAGAACAGAGAGTGATCCCGGTTAACATAGTTGGCTACCAAGATAGCAACTGCAGCTGTACTATTAACAAGGTGAAAATTGGTCATTCTGTTCTTTTTGGTACCTTCACCATTATCAGATAGGGAACCATGATAATTGTGCTCAAGTACTTACAAGACAGAAGCCAGTTGTACTATATGCTTTCCAACGTATAACAAAAAAGTGATTAAAAAGAATTCCTACAAACAGGGCTTTCGGCTTCAAGTCAAATATGATTAATCTATGACTTTACTCAAAGTACCCTCAAAGTACAAAGGGGAAATGTGAACCAAATGTTGAGCTTGTTAGTAAAGCATAAGTGGAAAAAAAAGAATAAAATTATGTATATGCCAGACGGTTCTTATCAGAGGTAAGTCAGTATTCCTCAAGGATCTTTATTTTTGTTTGTCACAGTTATTTGTTTCTACATCCAGTTAAAACAGAGGGAATTTAATTAAGTGCAGGATTATTTAACAAGGATGTTATTTTTTTTTTTAATGAAACACACTCCCACTTCAATTTCCCCTGTGCCAAGAGATGCATTTACTGAAAAAGTGTAAGATGGAACAAAAAAATTGTAGACTCTGTGTAAACTGTAGTTTCCTCTGCTAGTCTTTAAGCCTTGAAACATCATTGAAATGGATAAAATGAGCAACACAATCATTCAGAAGTCATTAAGACATTTTACGAAATAACAGTAAAAATCCCAAATTCATTTTGTATGGGCAAGGAAACCACTTTAAAATGCTTCTCCTGGTGTGGCACTGCAAATCACAGCCTGGGAACACGGCAGAATTGTGCTGCTCAAAGAGGAGGTCTGGAAAAGATGACATATCTGGAGGTTTCAAAGAAGCCTATTGCACAAGATGGAAGGACCATTCAAATTCCACCACCCTTGAGGGACACATAACTTGCTTTTTGCTCCAGGGCAAATTACACCATGATAGAGTAGGACAGGACAAAAACCCATGTTGCTTCCTTCTCCCTGCCCATTCCTGTTTGCCCATCTGCTGAAGAGAGAATCTTTACCTCTGAAGTAACTGAACTGATTAAAAGTTCAGTATCTGGAGCTTGTGTTTCTAGCAGTCAGCTGACAGAGCCACTCCTGAAACCTCCCTCCAAACGTAATGCCGTGTCCTGGAACTCAGGGAAGTATGATGGACACTGCTCTGAAATGCCACATCTACCCAGCATGGGCACAATTCAGTATAATCTGCAGAGTAAGTGTGAGTCTTCCAAAAGAGATCGGGTTTACAGAAATGCACTTCCTTCAGCTACAACATCCTGCCAACACTACTACATAGTGTTCACACAACTTCTTTTAACCAAGGGTGAAGGAAAATACCTCAGGAGGCATTTTTCTTGGAACTGCTTCCCTTCTGCAATATTCACATAAACCGGCCACATAAACACTTGCTTGAGCAGTCATTCTTAGAAGCCTGAAAGCAATTTGCTTTTAAGGTTTGCAAACTAAAACCCTGGCTTTCTTACAGCTGGTGGGAAATCGCTCGAATAACAGCAATGGAACCCAGCTTGCTTCTTCAGCATAGACTGAAGAGTTCCTAACTAAAAGCAAGTGACAGAGCCAAGGCACTGCTCACAGCAGATACTATCTTATCTAAATGAAATAAATCTACATAATGTGGTACACCTGACGTGGGCTCATGCAAGAAAAAACAATGCAGAATACGGCAGTTACATTAGCACCGTGAAGGAAACCCTGACTGCTTTCTGTCGCCCAGTGCACAAAATAAAGCCACTGTAAGCAGAACTATTATTCACCCAAATGTTCTCAGGAGTTAACGCACATTCCGGCTGATAAAAGGAAAGGGAATGGTTAGAATAGATTAGTTCAGGTTTTAGTCCTGATGTTAGAAAAACAAGTGAAGTTTAATTACTTCACTGCTCTGGAAACAGTCTGGAGATAACACGTCATTTATTGTTTCAAGAGAAAACATTAAATCTTAGCACAATTTCCTTTAATGTCCCAGGAACACTGATCCAAGCCTACAAGGAACCACTGAGTGTCCTGCTGCTAGTTTTGTAATGCTTTTGGATTTACAGCTCAAGTGCAGCTGGAGTTATAGAGGGAATGACCACCTGCTGCCTTGATTTTGCATGCAGACTTTATTTATTTATTTTGAATTTGCTGTGAGACAGGCTGGGCTATATTTCCAGTGCTAAGGCTATTCCAAAGGTTAATATCCTCCCAAAACATTTTGTACTGTTAGGAAGACATGCCCTAATTAAAATGAGACAAGAACAACCTCTTCTGCTATCTTCACTTTCACGTTTCTTCAGTTTAGAGAGAAAATATATTCCAGAAGAATTCATTAACTATTTTCAGAGGTCTCTTATTAAGGAGTACCAAGCACTAACTTTTTAGCGTTTTATTTCAAAAGATTTTCTATTAAGTCACCTACTTTCCTGAAAACACAGTTGAATAAGTAACAGATTTCTTAAGCAAAACTTGAGAAAACATCTAACGAAGGTAATTCTGGCAGAGTGAAAGCACTTTGGAGCACCAACTGTCTCCTACTGCAAGTCTGTAACTGCCCCGCACTGCAGGACTTCCCCCATCTCAGCTGGGATCCTCAGTCATGAGTCATCACAAGAAAAGAAATGCCACGGCAACATCATGTAGGTATTCAGAATGGCCAACACAGTCAGTAAGTATCAAGGGAAATCAAGCTTCACAAAGAAGAAACAAAACCTTCTTTAAAATTTGCTAGAAAATACCCATTACCTGTGTTTCTCCTATCAGAATACCCTGATTTACATTCCAGCTGTTCACAAAGCGTGATTCACGATGAGAGGGGGAGCAGTCCTCAACGTGTCCGTGGAACAACATTCAGTGGTGTTTCACATGAACAGATTACTGATAAGCACACACTGGGAATCACAGGAAGGGCTGGGGGTGTTTCTGCACCACTCCAAATCACTGGGAGCTGGCACTCTCTGCATCTCCCGGGAAGTATCTGTCAAAGCACGCGAGTTGGAGCTTCTGTGCTTTTGAGAGTGATGTCATTGTTCCTCAGCCCAAACCAGCCATCACTGCAGCTGAGGGTTCAAGTCACAAATAATAAATTCATTATTAAAAACCCAAACAATTTTACTGAAGAGGATTATTTACGAATCTTGTGACTATAAAAGGAGAGGAACCCAGCTCCACGACACTTCTTTGGTTCTGTGATCCACATTCACCGTGTCTGACAGGTACAGTCTGAAAATACTCTCTATAGAGTGACTTTGCACAGGCTCTGTGTGCGCACTCCGAAAGCTTACCATTCTTTGACACCAAAATCTACTCTGTAAGAGTAGCAGTTTGCAGCTAACATAGCTATGGTGACAATATCCCGGCTGATGAGCTTGTTAATTTTTTCCACATTTAGAAAATTTGATTGTGTTTTTGGAACCCAACAAGAAATGGAAATACCCAGACACACAGGCAGGCAGATGTTACAGGTCTGGCAATAGAGATGTGAGCAGAACAAATGTGGTGGTGAAGCAGATTTGCCACTATGCTCGTACCCCAGCTTCAGGAGTCATTGGACAGGATGCAGCTCAACTGAAGAGCAGACCAAATTCTGCTATCTTGTTTCAGCAGAATATTATGGATGTGAATACAAGTTGAAGAGATTGATCTTAAACAATAACAGCTTTATAGAACTTCGAAAGACAAATTTAAGCACAGTTAGTATTACTCTTAGCACTACCACTAGGTACTAAAAAATCATTTACTGTAGACTGAGAATTCAGCACATGCCGAGTAATTTTATTATAGAGCTTTCTTTGATCATTAAAAAAAGTACAGGAATTATTAATAGACAATGAGAGATTTCTTTTTAATTGTCCTTCAAAAGTTGTGCATTATTTTACTGCATTTACTGTGGATTAAAACCAGACATTTTTGAACTATTTAGACTTCTTGTTTATTAGTTTTGGTAAGAATGCTGTTTTTAAAAAGAGAGAAAAAACCTTCTTTCAAAAACCACCCCTTATAAGGATCTTTCTACCTAGGCTACTTTTCAGACTACTAAAATGCTGCATTTTCCTAAACAAGTAACTGAATGAGATAGCTGGTACAACACAGGCATCACTTTCTTGTTGCAGTTTGCACCTTCCCTCCAAGTGTTCTATGTTGGCAGTTCCACAGAAGGTCAAACAGCATGAAATGTCACCCATAAAATCGGCTTAATGTTAAACAGTTGTTAAAATATGCTTGTTCTATCTAATGGATTTAGGACTTATGGGAAAGTAGCAGCTAAAATGAACCTAATCAACAACTTAAAAGAAGGAGACTGGCAAACACCCGAGTTTTGCCTCCTATTTTTGCAGGATTAGGCCAAGGGAAAAGTTGATAATCTTCTTTCTTTATGTTGTTTTACCAGCATCTCTCTTTTTCTAAACTTAAACTTGGGAGTCTTTCATAAAGGATCTTTCAGAAACTCCCATTTTCCCCTCAGTCATGTTACATGCATCCCTACATCCAAGCTCAGACTGCACCGTGCCTGCCCACTGCTCCCACATCTTTCTTCACAGCTGTGTGCTCCATCATTCTATAGCTATTTTTATACAGTTTACCCTTACAGCCAGAGCATTCTGTATCCTACATGCTATTTGTTCACCTCTTATTCATACTATGTTCTTTCACTTGGATGCTCCCTGATTTGTCCAAAATAAAGCCATCATTCCCTTTTCCTTCTGGTCCTATCTCCAACGCGAGATGCCTATTGTGATAACAATCCCTGGTTTTCCTTCCTCTCATTTTCTTTACCCTCAAGTGTTTAGGAAGTCAGCCCTGACATTTCCTGGACACCAGGAAGTGTACACGTTTCTCATTCACAAGGGGACAGCTTCTCCCCATTCTCCTTGCCTGTAATTCATGAACAAGCTACAGCTTATTTGTACCAATCTTGCATTTTTTCTAATAACCATTTGTAATGCTGATTAATCTTAGTCAGACTAAGATTTTCAGATTACTTTTTTTTTCTCCACTTCTTATTTCTCCATGATCCTAGAGTAATTCCCACCTACTCACAGACAAAATAATCCACGGAGGAAGTCATCTTTTGTTTTAAACTTACCAGACATACAGAGGGATCAGGTAACACACTCCAGAATCCTCCAGATGATTCTAAGCAATAGAAGCTAATTCTGAAATACTTTTTTTCACCAATAATGCATACATGGCATTGCCATTCAGACTCCCTTTCTTGTTTTGCTGGGTTTTTTTCTTCCTGTATTAGCCTTTCCAAACTCAGAGATTGCCTCGCTATTTCCACTGAAGACACAAGAGATATTGCCTACCAGAGTCAAAAATAATCATTCACCTAGTTACTTCACAGGTCCTACTGTTTTTTGCTGTAGATATGTGTTCTTTTCTCTTCTGAAACAGGGAATCTCTAGATATCTAGCTATCTCTAGATAGCTTTTTAAACACACTCACCATGGAAAGCTCAGAAATGTCAGGACATTCTCATATCTTCTGAAATCTATGATTTCCTAGCAGGAAAAGCTGTGATTCACACCAAAAATACTGCACATTTTCCCCAGAAAACAGGGATTGACTAACTACCCTGGGGGACCCATGCATTTGACTTTACTTCCAACTAATTGGCACTACAGCCTCTTTTACCACTCCAAACAGAGTTTTGCCTGGTTAACCCTCTTCATTGTGTGCTCTATCTGGCTGCAGGCTCCATGACTGGCGTACTTCCTGCCTATCTGTTGCCTAATTAAGTTTGCTTTGTAGTAATCCCTGCTGTCAGCTGTTTTCCTGGCTCAAGAACTGGCTCCTAACCTGACTGTCAGCCAAACCTCTTAGAACAGGGCCTTGCTCATATCCTTCCATGATCCTTCTGTCTCTGAGAGGCTGATGTACTCAGGAGATCACACTGAAGGTCTGTCACACCTTTCACTTACTGCCAACAGAAACACTTTAAAAAAGACTCTTGTTACAGCAAAGGGCACCTCTTCTCATTTTAAGAAGCTTAAAAAATAATTAGTACCAGAAATATTCTGCAACAATCACAATTAGAAGATGGGCAAGTTTTGGGATGGTGTGAGAGGAGAGAGGTATGAAGAAAACAAGGTATTAAAGAGAACTTAACCTGGAGAAAAAGTTTCTCTTCCTACAGTAATTCTTAGTAGTCTTCCTGACTGCAAGGTGAAGTGTCTGGCAGAAAACAATTTTAAGAACATTTACGACTCTTCATCTGCTGTGAATAAACTAATGAACAAGAGCATCTGAAGGGTCAATGTTAGTCCTGTTGTAAGGAGTTAGATGGCAAGTAAAACATGACAGACTGTCAAACACTCCGTTCTATAGCCAGGAAAGGCTTAACAATTTTTATAAAGTAAGAAATTGGATACAGGGAAGATTTTACTCTCCAGAAGTTTTTACTCTTCTTTAGGAAGCAGGAGGGGTTACTAGGAAACAGTTGTTGAACTCTGTGGTTTGTCCATACGGATCAAATCTCTAACACAACTTTTCATCTTTAGGCTTGGAGAAAGTGCCACAAATACAAAGCTAGAACAGAAGGCCAATTGTGGCAAGGCTCCAAAGAGGGAGGGAGAAGGTTGGTCTGGTCCTCTTCCCATCTGTCTATACACATAAAAGGAAATCAGTGGGAGTGATGGCATTGGTTGCAAGGGCAATAGTACTTTACTCACCCCAATCACCAATGGTAGCAGTGGCAGCTTGTGTAAGCAAGAAAATATGAAGTGTCTACTCTCAGGACAACATGCCTGCACCCTCAGCTCACGATGCCAGCATCAGAACAGAGAATCACAGCTTACTATGTCTTCAGAAGAGGAAGACCTATCACAGTACATGGCAGAGCAATCTTACTGCCACCAGCTGACTACATGACTTTTAGTAGTCATCTCAGCTTAAACCCATACCAATAACATCACACTTTCGAGAAGCAACATTTGAGAAAACCAGAGGCCTTTTTCAGGCTGGGAAGGAGAAACAGAAAAGACATTCACTTGGTACAGCGAGACAACATAACTTCTTGTCAAGCGAAGACAACTCACAGCATTGTAGCATGCAGCAAGGAGTTTTTTAAATGCCCCATTTGCTCCCAAAACACTGGAAAGCCTTTAAAATCCTGGGTTACAACTCACATAAAGCACAATTACTTGAACAGTGACAGATACTTCTTCGCTGGGCTTTTCCAAGCCATCTGGAAGTGCTTTACGGAGTGCAGTTGGAGGACCCATGTTCTGGCTGATTTCAAATGTAAACACAGGTTCCCACCACAATTCCAAAACATGCTGCCCTTGCAGGCAGATTTAGAAACAGCTTCAGGTCACAGTCACCTCAGCCACCCTGGCGATCCAGCAACGCTACAATTTTTGGTTGATTTCCAAAGCTGTGGAAATCTTCTTAATGGGATATGTTTCCTAGAATGTATTTAGCCTCATTCTGTGCACACGTCCTTTCAGCCAAACTGCAAAACAAATCATGGAAACACAGTTTGCTACCAGAGACTCCTTGGTTAGCCTGCTGGAATACAGTTGTTGACCATTACTGAATTCTGGGACATCTGTAGGTATAGTAAGAGGGGTGCCTGTCCCCTTGAAACATCTTCACAAATGCACTTGAGAGTCTGAGAGATGATGTTAGACTCTACACATGAACAGGTTTGGTCTTGATAGCCATTGCATAAGGGATGCTCTCAAATGCAACGAGCTCTGGTGTATTTATGTTGTTTCAGCTAGTATATGGTGTGGTTCTCATTAGGCTCAATGTATTTAGGTTAGGTCAGGAGGACATGTACAATAATTGCTTAATGCCGCATTTGGCAAAGTTAGTTCTATTACCTCAAAAAAAAAATAAAAATCTTGGCAGTTGTTAAAAAAGCAGCTGGCACATAAGTTGTTTGACTTAACTATTACCTCATTTTCTCTCAAAATATTGCCAAAACTTCTTAATGACAACGAACAGATGGTCAACATTTTTCAACCTTATAGATAATCCTCTTCCCAAATCAAATGATGGCATTTTATTTGTTTAACCAGAAGGGGATTTAAACAAGAATTAGGCATAATTTACATATATTCCATGACCAGTGTCTACTAAGGATGAAAGTACTGCAGTATTGTTAGAGCTGCAACTCACAAAAACAATTCGATAGTATAACTCTTATGTTCAACGCTTACAGAAGGGTCTGGCTGCTGGCTGGCTGCTGGTGCTCAGAAGCCCTGGTAGACAGCAGCCTGCCTGCCTTCCTAAGCTGCTGTGCACATTCAGTTATGGTGCAGTCAGTTCACCTTAGAGTTCAACCTATCACATAATCAGCTGGTATAGAAAGAAGGATGAAGAAAGGAGAGCAACTGGGACAGGCTAATGAACTCTCTTACATGAGGTAGACATACACAAAAGTCTGAGATATTTCATCTTCAGATACGAATGAAAGACAATACAAAGACACAAAGAGATGAAACACAGAAAAGCAGGTCAGGACAATAGGTTAAAAGCAGCATTTCCAGACACAAGTCAGAAAGGAGACTATAGCTTCTTCTGCTGTAGCCAGAAGAAAGTGACATGAATTGCTCATCTGTAGACAGGAAGAAAATAGAGTTAGAGATATTGTAGAGAATGACAGAAATTGGTTATAACCTGGCAAGAAGAGACAAGTCAAAATAGCATCTAAGCCAGCTGATTGACTAAAAAGATTCTGGTGTTGACAACAGCAACGACAACAGGAGGAAAGGAGGAGTTAGTTAAAAATGGGACATTAGCTTCTGACACTGCTGCATCCAAGGTAACAGTAAGACGTTTGTAAGGATGTTTGTACACGTCTGGTGGGATGTGCAGCTGATGGCAGAGGGAGAGAAAAGGAAAACTCACTATATTGAGACAGTGAATGAATAAATACTAAAACAGAGGAGAGGAACTGTGAAAGCCAAAGGAGGAAAAAGCTCTGAGGTGTACATGTCTACCAGATTCAAGCCCCTGAGGTCTGAATACAAGACTTTAAAAGTATTTCCAGGGGCCATTTACAGCAGCTGGACTGGAGGTTGCCTACAAGTGGAAAGGAAGAACCTACAATTAACAGTTGGAGAAGCCCAAAGGTGAAATCAGAAATTACAGCAAAATATACATGCAGGCTAGTCAAAACTTTGGGGCTCTTCTGTAACAAGAAAAAAAAATAAATTGGCTGTACTTATCCTAAGAGAACGATCCTGGAGAGAAATCTTTGGGTGTAGCTAACCAGGAGGGAAAGCCAGGAAGCTTTTTTGTTTTAACCTGGATGATGAAGAACTCACTCAAGAATTAAGCAGCATTTTATACATAACTGAATTACCAAACCTCCTTTTTTGAGCTCAAACTAGGGAACTGATTCTATGTTCCTGTACATGAGTTTAGTGGGCTTTGCTACTCTGTACCATCTTGCTTGACCAGCTTAAACATATTACAAGAACCAGTGATGCACTGTTAAGTGGCCAACATTTCTCAAGAAGAACTATAATGCAAGAATCCCTCCTCTTGGATGTGAGCAGATCTTTATAACTATAGAATGATCCCAGTATTACCTCTACCAGGCTGATTATCCACAGTTAGTACACTAAGACAACACTCGGAACTGGTCATATCTTGGCACTGTCACTCTGAAGGAAATGTCAACATTTCATAGTCTGGTTCAACTTTAATTGGTATCGTGGGCCAACCTGCAGGCCACAGATCTCGAAACGGCATCACTATGTCCTACAGTGCTTGTCAAGCAAGGTAGTAGGAAGCCACATAGGAACAGAAAGAAGTCTGAACCAACAGCTTAACAGAATTTTGTCTCCGGCAAATATGTTTGTGTAAAACACTGCCGCAAAAAGAATTCATTTTGTCGAGTCGACACTTCCACAGAAATTGTGTTTCTTCAGGAAATCCCTAAACTGTTCCAATTAATAGTGCTTAACCAGCCAAAGCAGAATTCAGAAAACATTATTAAAAAATACAAGTTGTAATTATTACAATTTCATAGCAAAGAAATGTCAACCTATCTTCAACTAATTATCACAAGAGAGGCACTTTGTACACCCAGTATTAAGTTGAGGGGATTAGTTCCAGACAAAAGTTAATCTAAGATCTCTTGCCAATGCGACATTAGTTTATGCTAGATAACAATTAGATTAAATCATCCAAAATTCTGACCTCGGGTTACGCTGTTCAGTGAATGGATGTTGGGGATCTGTCTATCTTTTCCAGGTTGTTTGATCTGCAGTAATTCTATCAAAAACTCTTTGATTGCCCACTGATAATTTACACTACATTTACTATCATGATTTTTAACTCCAGAGAAAACCTGTGGAATCTCATGTATCCCTGGGTACATCGGTCTTTAATTCAGATTACAAATGCATTTTTGAGAAAAATCTCTCAATCTTACTCAATCTTTTGTATTTACCATGCTTTACTTCACATTGCAGTGTAGTCTTGGAGTACATAAATAGGATTTGAGTGAGGCTAGATCAGGAGATGGGCTCCACAGCATACCTGAGGTACTCCAGTGGTCCTTCACTTCATGGGACCAGACTCCATTTAGTGTAAAGTGTCCACAATGTCCTCAGAATCGTTCTGCAGATACACTCCTTCCCAACCACACCAGTTGCTAGAAATAGCCTCTGTGTGGGATGTTTTTGGAGAGAGGAAAGTGTTTCTATAATGCCATTAGTAGTTTTCTACTTGATCATATCATCATACTTGAATGGGCTTTGATGAAGACATGGTGCATAAGAAATATTCACATTATTTGATATGATCACATATCTCAGGAAGGAAAAAACCTAATAATAAAAAAATACAATTAGTAACATGAAATTCTCCCCACCTACAAAAGCCCCAGCTGGGACACAGCCTCTGGTGAGTAATTTGGAGCCTTGGAAACAATTTCTAGAAATTCTTTTTTTGATGGGGGAGCTGAGGATGGGACTTAGCACAAAAAAAAAAAAAAAAAGAAAGATTAGTATCAGCTGAAGAGTTCCAGTACACGTTGAGCAAAGTTTAAAACAAACCCTAAGATTGTTATAAATTCCAAGATAAGTGAACAGGCATCGGGAGAAGGTATACGTGCAACAAGAACTGTGTCTGCTAGTTTATCTCTGTGAGTGTTTGAAAGTAGATGACAGCATATAAAAACAGAAAAGCCAACACTACCATAAACAAATGCAAAATGAGCTGCAAAGATGAAATGGTGCAGGCCGTCTACTATTTAGTGCTTCTTCAAACTCTGCAAAGAGGGAAAATGCCCTCCTGGTTACTGCTGACTGATCTGCAGGGCATTCCTTTGCAAGACAATCATCAATACAGCATGGCATTTTCAATGGGCTTTATCCCTGTCCAGAAACTGTGGATCAGTGAGAAAGGGGAATAAATAGCTCAGAGGATCATAGAATGGTGGGGGTTGGAAGCGACCTCTGGAGATCATCGAGTCCAACCCCCCTGCCAAAGCAGGGTCACCCAGGGCAGGCCACACAGGAACAGATCCAGGTGGGGCTTGAAAGTCTCTTGAGAAGGAGACTCCACAACCTCTCTGGGCAGCCTGGTCCAGGGCTCTGTCACCCTCACAAGAAAGTTTTTCCTCATGTTGAGGTGGAACTTCCTGTGTTTCACCTTGCTACCATTACCTCTTGT